>JBBPBX010026522.1:0-11137 GCA_038048925.1 Garcialebias charrua | reverse complement strand
TCTGTAAAAATAACACAAATATTATATCTAACCAAACAATAATGTTCAATTTGACACTGCATCTTTTGTTTACCAGTGACAAGTCAACTTTAAAGCAGATCAAACAAGCACATAAAAATATTCTTAAATAAACTGGTACATTGTTATAGAGCTTTGTTGACAGGATCGTTGTGTGTTTTGTCTTTTGGGTGTGTAGCTGGGAGATCATTGATTCAGGTCCAGACAGCCGGCCTGGAACTGGACCTCAGCTCAGCGACTCCCTCCAACTCTTCTTGCAGGAGACGTCAGCTTTCAAACAGCAGAACCCTGGCAAGGTGAGACCAATGCAGTCTCAACGACAAAAAACCAACATATGTTTTTAATTTATAGCAAATTTTGAGAACAGGGTTTTCACAAATTAATCAGATCCAAATGCTTCTGTGTTTTTTAATTAAAGTATTTTAAAGCAGCATCTTGTAAACTATTTCTTTAAATTGACAGGAGTGACATTTTGACTATAAGATTTTGACTATAAGATGATCAATTTTAAGATTTTTTTCTTCTTTCTGCTACCTTTCATTTTTTTATATTTTGTACGTTATTATTTATGGGATTTTTTCGTTTTGTGTTTTTTGTAAAAAAAACAAAACAACAACTTTAATTTAATTTAATTTAATCAATACACCGACACTTTGAGAGGATGTCGACATAAAATGTTTGGCAGAAAACCTGAATACTGTAGACAAAAAAAAAGGAACAACCCATGTCTTTTTTTGTTGGACGATTTAGTCTTGACATTGCCACTTTTGTGCAAGTGAAAGTAACTCAGCTACTTTAGACTATAACTTATAGAAAACGTTACTATGAATGTATTCATCACTTTCCTCATTTCTGCTTTTGTCTGCTCTAGTTCTGCCTGTTGGTTTGCAGCTTGTGCACCTTTTTAGCCGTTTTAGGGCGCTACATTCCAGGGATTGTCATCTCATATGTCTTCGGTAAGTGAACTAACACGTTGCGCACAAAAAGCACGACTGATGCATTTAATTATTGAATCTAAATCTGTCTGGTGTGTTATGAGCTGTTTTGTGAATGCATACTCCTTTATTTGTCATCTTTTCAAAGTTCTGAGCTTTTTCCTGTGGCCTCTGATTTCATCTTATGATGCTGCTTTGTGGCTGAAGCCAGTTCTGCAGAAGCTGGACTTTGGCATTGGACAGTTTTTTCAGAAAATACAAGAGAACCATGGTAACTATTAATTTTAATGTGACTTAAAAAATACTTTAATCCCCATTTATTTAGGCAGCCAGAGTTACACCAGTCTCTAGGGAGCACTAATCATTGTTTCTCTTGTGCCGGTCCCAAGCCTGGTTTAATGGTGAGGGTTGTGTCAGGAAGGGTATCTGACGTAAAACACATTTGCTGAAAATAATACTGTATGTGAGTTCATCTAAGTGACGCCATACTTGATTGGTTGAGGCCTGGGTTAACAACGACCACCACCGGTGCTGTTGACAAACAGGACGCTACAGCTTCCAAATGACTGGACTACTACAGCAACAGTAATTAGAGAGGCAGGTAGGAAGGTACTGTACTTGGTGTGTCATCTGGACAGAGAATGGATGATTTAAAAATAAAACTGGTGGTGGACTAATGAAGTGCAGAACGCCATTCAAAGAAAGAGGTTAGCCAAGAAGAAATATGACAGAGAGGACTGAAGAGAGGAGACAGATGCAATGTAGAGCAAAGAGGGAGGTAGCTAAGGCAAAGCAGAAGGCTTCTGATGAGTTGTATGGGAGGCTGGACACTAGGGTGAGAAGGACTTGTACCGATTGGCAAGACAGAGGGATTCATTCAGCCTTTATTTCTACAGGTTTATCCCATTGAGCCTCAGGGACTCATTTGCAAGAGAGACCTGATTTATTTAACAAAGAGTGATGACAACAGTGGATAACGACAACAAAATACAGTCACAAAAGAGGCATACAGATTTTTTTTAACAAGTCAAAACAAAATAGCAACCAAAAGGACAATCAAAAGGAAAAGTAGCAAAAAAGCAAAATAAATAAATAAACAGCTAGATTGTAAGGCGATGTAGAAAACTAAAAACTGGAACATGTCTGCATTGGTATTTGCCAGGAACTTAACAGATGTTTAAAGCCACTTAGAGAGGTCAAGGTCAAGAGCTTCAGATCAGGCTGGAAAGGATGTGCAGCAGGTTTTATTAAAAATTGTGTTGTTTTTTATTTTTATTTTTACTTTGGCTGCTTTTTCCACTCACTTTCAGAAAAATGTTTGCTTGCAAAGCCTTTTAATACCTGACCATAATTCAGTCAGGCATAAAGGGGCTCCTAAACCCAAGGATTGAGTCAGTGGTGTGTCCACACATAACATACAACCCAACAATGAACCTATGTTAAATTTTAAAAGTCAACAATGAGTAAAAAAAAGCACGATTTACCAGAAAAATAATCTTTTCTTTCAGAGAAGAGACTCATTCAGGCTCAGACTGAGAAAGAATGCGTTGAATCAGACCTTTCTTCCATGTTTCCCAAGGTTGGTATTCATTCTTCCATTTCAATCTAATCATCTTGTGCTAAATGACAGAGATCCAGTTAAAACTGATGAAATCACCAATCATGATCCACACAGGTACCAGCATGTATACTCAACATCTGGCCAAAAAGTACTTTTGAAATGTTGTTCTTTTAGTAAACACTGGGTATATTTTAGGGCTTTCTAAGCTTTTGTTATTAAGCATGGATTACTCTGTGAACAAGTTGGATCCTTTGAAAAGGGATAATTCATGATGGTAGTAGGACTTTAAACTGAAACTGACTTAATCTTTGCTCGACTCACTAAAGGTCTTGTGAATTTATTAGACTGGAAAAAGTAATCACAAGGTTCATCTTAACCCTTAAACAAATTACAAAGGTTGTTCACAGTCGAGGTAAAAATGATTTAAGCCAGAGAAAGCTGATCTTAATTCAGTCTGTTATCAATATTTAAGATCAAGACTTCTTTTATGGAGGTAGGCCACAGATTGTCACAGATTGTCCCCCCACCCGGGGGCCACGTGGTAGGAGCGCGACACCAAGTAGCCTCAGATGTAACAGAGAGGGGGCAGTCCAAATCCCAGCCTGACAAGTAGCTTTTCATAGTAAATGGGAGATGCGTCGTAACCACCAAACGTCGTAACTCGAGACCGTCGTAACCCAAGGACTACCCGGATAAGAATAACTGCGGAGTGAAATGTCAAAATTCTGTTTTTTATTTTATTTTTTTAACTGATGTCATTTCATGATTTCAGAATAATGTGTAATATTTACAGTTTGCCTATTTTGTGTTTGCATTTTTGTGTAGCTTTAATAGTGAACTAATAATCCCGTTGGATTGTTCAACTTTTTGTGACGTCACAAACTCAGTTCAGCAGTAATGAACCCTGTCCTGTATTTTGCCCCATAAAATGTAACATCTCTGTGTGTTTCTGTCCACCAGCTGGACTCTACAGTTTGTAAAGAAATGTCTGTGTCGGACACTGAAGTGTCTGATGTGACGTGGACAGACAACGGTACTTTCAACCTATCAGAGGGACACACACCACAGACAGAAAACTCAGAGGGTAGGATTCTATAAAACTTTGGACTTTCTGGGGGGTCGGGGGTTGTTTTGATATTTTGACCAAAAGCTGTCTTACTTTGTAGACCTCGACAGAGAAGAAGCATTCACTGGTGGTCTCCCAGAATTCCCGTCACTTGATAACGGCATGTCAAGCAATGGTGATGATGATGACCTCAGCCTTGACCTTGCCTTACCTCCACTTCAACCACAGCAACCAATCAAATCCAAGCATTCAGCTCTTCCTCCACACAGAGGCCAACCTGCAGACAACACCCTAGAGTTGGTCAACCAGATGGCAGGTGATGTCATCACCGCCGCCGTCACCGCCGCCATCCAGGAGAGAATAGAAGCAGCGGTCAGCTCCATGGGTCTGAGCAAGGATCCTGAGCGGTCAAGACCCCCTGACTCGAGCCGGCTGCTGGAGCTGGATGAGGATTCAGACAGCGAGGTGGAGGACTTTGAGCTGTTGGACCAGTCAGAGTTGGAACAACTGGAAGGGGAGTTAGGGCTGGTAGAGAAGAAGACAAAGTCTAAAGAGGAGGTGCAAGCAAAAAGTGACAAACCATCCTCATCTGGATTCTTCTCCAAACTCCTCAGACGCCACTGATTAGGGAAAAGTTAGAGAAAGCTCTGCAAGGGACGGTAATGGGTCACAGAAAACACATGGAGAGATGGAGTCACTTTTGGCTTTTTTTGCAAATAAAATGTTTCCATTTTTCTTAATTGCACACAACTAACCTGAATGGGTTTAGTTTAGTAAATTTGAAGGTAGAAGTTCAGTCACTTTAATCAGATTGAGCCCTAATATGAGAACATATGAGCCCAAATGAAACCCAAATCCCAAGCTACCTGGGCTGTGCATAAAGCCACATACAGTACTTCTGCCTGAGAAAACACATGCACCAGGATCTGTTGGAAATGAAAATGCAACTGGAATACCTCCATGTAAAATCAGTGAATCTGATTTTACAGCTAGAAAAAAAAGTATAACCATTTAGAAGTTATCTGAAAAAGTTATAAAGTCACAAAGCAAATATGTCAAACATCTTCTAATTTTGGATTTGTCTGCAATAAAACACAATTAAATCAAAGTTTTTAAGTCATAAAAACAATACAAAACATTCCAAAAAAAGTTGTAACTTGTAAAATATATATTAAAAAACTCAAAATGCAATGATCTGAAAATACTATAAACCCACATTTTATTCACAATAGAACGTTAACTATCAAATGTTTAAAGTGAGAAATTACACATTTCTTGAATTGGGCTTGGAAATATTGAGAAATTGTGCAAAAAGGCGTGACTGTTCATTTAGACTGAAATACTTTATTTAGCAATATCTGTGGTCAGAACTCAAAAACAAAAGTTATATGGTAACAAGTTTCAGTAGTGCACAACAAACTAAATGTTGGTTGCAAGAAAGTGACTAGTGAGTAATTTCAGTAGAAAAATATTTAATATGCTACAGTATGTCATGACACTTAAATTAAGTAGTTTTTTTTTTCTCCCAGAAAAGCAATCACTCAGATTTCCATATTTATAAAGTGTTTGGAACTACTTTGACATTAAATATGATTCTGGGGGGGAAGATTTTACATATTTGGATCACATTATATTTTTCATTCTGCAAAAACCGATTCATATCATATATTTACCATACCATACCATACCAACTTTATTTCTAGAGCACTTTATGCACCCAACAGGACCAAAGTGCTGTACACACAATCACAAAATACAATACAATCATAAAATGGAAGGGACTAAAAACAGTACTAAAATAATAAATTATGAATACAATAAAACAAAGTTAAAACATCTCAGATTGTACCAAAAGCCAAAGAAAAAAGATGGGTTTTAAGAAGAGACTTAAAAACAGCAAGTGAAGAGGCCTGTCTTATGTCTAATGGGAGGTCATTCCAGAGCTTAGGAGCTACCACAGAGAAAGCACGGTCCCCTCTAAGCTTGCGCTTATATGTGACTAATTAAAGGCTCAAGAAAGCAACTGTGCACCTTAAAGAAATAAATACATTTACAAATGTATTTTTTTTAGTCTTTAGGTCAAAGCAAAACTTTAGAACTCTTTTCAAAATGATCCAATATCTGCATTTATTTACTGAAGCGATAATATCTCCTGCTCTGGTTCAATCAGTTGTCATGGTAACAGCTCACGTTTGTCTTGTGAAGTTTATTACAGCGTTTTAAGCATCATGCTTCATAAATTGATCTTAGCATGTTGTATTTGTAAAGAAATCACAAAAATTTAAGATTTAAACGTAGTGAGCAACATTTACCAGCTGCTTCTTTTGCTGTTGATCGTTAACTAACAAAGTACAGCATGCAACATGTTGATTGCTTGTTCATAATTATTTACACAATGTTTTTACTGATACTGAAGAAAGTCTTGGAGATTGACTTTGGACTCGAAGTCTGAAATGTTGCTATGTTTTTTTTAATGAAATTTCATTAAATACATAAAACTGAAAAACTGACTAAAATATGTCATTGTTTCATGAGTGATTTGCATAATTCCTGTTTGTTTTTAATTTATTTTCTGTTTATTTGGCTTAGCACTCAAGAGCCATATAGAGAGACTCAATTGCTAACTATTTCAAAAAGTGAAAATGCCAACAACTTAATTTATGCGATACCAGTTTAAAAATGCAAGCAAAATATAAAAGTCAAAGTAGTTTACAGTTACCAGGTCCTGTCAGAGAGAGGCAGCAGAACAACACTAAGGTGTCAACATCAGTCTGATCTCATCCAGACAGATTCACTGGATGGTGGTAGGTTCTGGGAACCTTACACCATTTATCTGTTTGTATCTGATCACTTAGAGTTGATGTCAAGACTAATTAAACTCTGAGGTTAGACCAAGTGCAGATATTTCATAAAAATGGTTTTATATTGAAACACATGAAAACAGGTGTGTCAGCCTGAATGTTAATGTATCTGAGCACTAGTGTTGTAACCTTACACCATATATCTGTTTGTATCAGATGTAAAGGATATTGAGGTGGTCAATATTAATACTGACCTCTTTACCTTAATTAATTTACTTATTCAGATTGAATAGTAATTTCACGGATTCTTTTCTTTTTCAGTTTACCCAATATTTCTGTGATCTTTATGATGGATAAATAAATAAAGCCATTAAGTGACAGAGAACGTTGACTTTAGTTTGGTATGCCAGGAGACACTACCATTTATTTATAATAAATCAACTAAAATCAACATCATTACACTTGATTGACATGATTCGCACTTTCTTGCAATTTAACACGTCAGCACAGTTAAATTACAACACAACAGACATAAATACTGGATGTTAACATACTTAGTCTGAGGGCTCTATGACTTAAAATGTAGTTTCCAGCTTAGAAATTAAGATAAGAGAGGTTTAAGAGGAAATGGAAGAAAGGGAAGTTTAGAGAGTCATCTATTTTGAGTTTTAACCAGAAATGACACTCCTCCGTACGAGAACCAGCTCGACCTCACAGCACGATCCAAAAACATCAGCACTCTGTACCTTTGGACGTTCGTCTCGGTGGATAGAGTTGTAGAAGCAGTCTTGGACTCACAGGTCATCTGTCCGTGAAGTCCAGTTGTACCTCGGCGTGTTTATAGATTCGCGTGTCGTGACGCCTGCCTTCCTCGTCAAAGACCGTGGCATGTCCTGGTTAGTTTTCAAAATAAAGCGTTCCTCCAGAGAGTTCGTTAAGAACTTGGGAGTTCTTGGAGATGACTTATAACTTGGCATGTTATAAGTCTTTAACTGGATGACGTGTCCTTAGCGTGTGACAGGCGTTCATTCAGCTCTTTGGGACAACCTCATTATCTTGAAGTTCCCAGCAGACTGTCTATTCCAGCTTAGCTTAGAACTTTAAGAACTCAGACTTGTCTCTTTCCGATTGGTTCAAAAGAAACAGTCGAGGATTGGTTGCAAGAAAGTGACTAGTGAGTAAGTTCAGTAGAAAAATATCTAACATGCTACAGTTTGTCATGACATTAAAATAATTTTATTTTCTCCCAGATAAGCAATCGCTCAGATTTTCATATTTATGAAGTGTTAACTGCTTTGACAATAAATGTGATTTTGGGGAAGATTTTACACATTTTGATCTTTTTTTTCATTCTGCAAAAACTGATTCATATCATATATTTGACTAATTAAAGGCTCAAGAAAGCAAATTGTGCACCTTAAAGAAATAAATACAATTACAAATGTATTTTTTTTTGTCTTTAGGTCAAAGCAAAACTTCAGAACTCTTTTCAAAATGATCTGGGGCCTCATGTATCAACCGTGCGTGCGCACAAAATCCTTGCGTGCGTCACTATCCACGCAAAACCCCGTATGTATCAAAACTGAACTGAACGTGAATATGTGCGCATCCAAGTACATTTCCACGCCAGCCCCATGGCAGGCGTACGCACGTTTCTGTGGTTTTTGTTCCTTTGGCGACACTTACAGGTGATTCTGAGAAACTGAAGCCCCACAGTCTGTGGTTGACTTTAAGAGCGGCTTAAGACCTTTCTTTTCAACAGAGCATACTCTACTCCTCATGATTCTACTTTTGATCTTAGCTGACACTGTTGTTGATTTTAATTGTGTTATTATGTGTTTTATTGACATTCACTTCTGTTGCACCTTGTAGCACTTTGAGATGTTCATTAATGAAAAGTGCGTTATAAATTGAATTCATTATTATTATTAGTATTATTATTAACTGTTCATGATGTGAAAATGATTGTTGTTCACACCAGACACACATGATTAACAAGTATTACATCCACATGGACGCAATTAAATAAAGGACGCGCAAAGTTGTGCAAAAAATACATTTAACAGGAACGGATTCAGCCTTACTGGAGGATATAATAAATAGTGTAACACGCAGAGCATTTATTTATAAACAGATATAATTTTCTGATCTAGGATATGGCTTATCAGCCGTTTTCAGGAATAATCCTTTTTCATTTTGGCACTGCTGCGCTCTGGAGCACAACGCAGGAACCGTGCACAACGCGTGCAGAAGCAGCGATCAAACTGTTCCCGAGCTTTCCAGAGGGAGCTGCAGGTCGATCGGGACTGTCCAGTCCACACAAAGCCGATTCATGTCCAATGGAATGGTCTCATCCATATGATTCCAAAGGCTGAGTCATGGTTGCGCTTTGGAGCGCGCGCGCACCCTCGCCGGTGTTACACGGCAGTGGAGGTGTTACATAATCTGCGTTTATTGTAGATTTCTCCAAAATGACACGTGAAAGTACACCATATATAACTTGTAGGAGAGCAAAAGATTCACAGACAGACTGCGCACAAAGGCTGCGGCGCGCGCAGCGTTTGGAGACTCCAACATCACGTCATGTCATGAAAACTCCAATGAGGCGCACAAACTCGTTCCTTCATATCATCTATTAAATAAACAAAGATCTATGTTCTACCAAACATCTAAGTTCCTCTGTGTTTACAGTAATTATGGTAATAAACTCGTGCGCAAAGTTAATATTTTCACTGGATGGATGAGCCAGTTGCGCACCAAAGCAGGGTGCGCGCGCACACAAATACCGACACACAATCACTCGTTCTTTGTGTGATAAACACATTTTATTACTATTCTTACTTAGGATTTCTTTCCTCACTCATATTATATTAAATTCATTAATTTCCTGAATCTAGAAATCATTTCTGATCGCGCAGGGATCAAACAAACATGTCCTTCACACATGCAGGAAGTAATTTGCATCTGTTTAACATATGTAAATGAAGGCGTGTCAGGGGAGGTGTCTCACGTGCGCTCAGTTCCACGTTGATTGTGATGTACAAAAGGAATGTGCGTGGATTCCGGTGTACGCACAGTTTGATACATCTGGATTTATTTGTGCGTACGCAGTTTTCTGGATTTGACCGTACACAACTTTTCAGTAAGAAATCCACTCTGCATTTATTTACTGAAGCAATAATATCTCCTGCTCTGGTTCAATCAGTTGCCGTGGTAACAGCTCACGTTTGACTTGTGAAGTTTATTACAGCATTTTAAGCATCATGCTTAAATAGATCTTAGCATGTTGTAGTTGTAAAGAAATCACAAACATAAAGATTTAAACGTTGTGAGCAACATTTACCAGCTGCTTCTTTTGCTGTTGATCGTTAACTAACAAAGTACAGCATGCAACATGATAGCTTGTTTATAATTATTTACACAATGTTTTTACTGATACCGCAAAGAAAGTCTTGGACTCTGTTACGTCCACCAGGCTCATTTTGGTGGGGTAACATTAAAGGCGGCCACACAAGGATTTCTGATTAACTAAAAAAGGTATTTATTAAATTATTTTAGAGCAAAGAAACCAAGAAAAATGAATACCTGCTAGATAAATGAATAAATGAATGCCTAAAATGAGAAACCCAAAATGATTATTGTAGACAAAACTCACCAACACCAACCATAAGGTACAAACCAAACCAAAATGGTGTTCTGAGGAGGAGGAAGGGGGAAAAGCCTCCTCCCTGCTGCATGCATGGCAGCTTAAATAATAGGGAATGCACTAATCAGGGCAACACAAAACACCTGCAGAAGGCCTGCAGAACCAAAAACCACTGCAGCCGTAACACCTCCCCCCTTTAAACAGAGGGTCCAACCAGGAGCTCTGCAACCATCAGTACCATCATGAAAGAAGACAGATGATTCGTAGACTCAATGCAATAAACGTCAGATACGACCCTGTGGAGTTGCTACAACAACACTCCGGTTCTGCAAGCACCAACATTTTGTTAAAATACTTGAAAAGGACTCTTTTGTTCAGCAGAATCTGAGCAATATTTATTTATTTATGGAGAGTTTATTTTATTTTTTTTATTTTTTTTTTTGGGATATTTTTGAGCGCTATTCCAGTTCGTATCCTAAACTGCAGATGGCGGTAATGCTTCAAAATCATGTGAGCCAACCGCCAAAGAAAACCCAAGAAGAAGAAGAAGAAGAAGAAGAAGAAGAAGAAGAAGAAGAAGAGCTCTGCAACCACTCTTCTGCTAGTCTGGTCCATCAATGGCACGAGACAACGCATCCGCCAGCACATTCTCGGTGCCTTTAATGTGCCGAATTTCCAGGTTGTAAGGTTGTAGGAACAAGGCCCATCGCACCAAACGCTGATTTGGACTACATCAAAGTGCTGCAATGCCCAAATTAGAGCCAGGGCTTCTTTCTCAATGGTAGAGTAGTTGAGTTGATGTTGATTGAACTTTTTAGAAAAGAAACACACTGGATGGTCGACCCCTTCTTCATCGGTCTGCAGCAAGATGGCTCCTGCACCCACTTGACTTGCGTCAACCTGTAATTGGAAGGGTCGATCTAATCTTGGAGCAGACAAAACGGGTGCAGTACTTAAGAGGAGCTTGACATTTTGAAATGCCTTCTGACTGGCCGAAGACCACCTAAACTGGACTTTAGCCTTTAATAAGTCAGTTAATGGAGCCACCACAGTGGAGAAATTCTCACAAAAGTTTCTGTAGTAACCCACCATCCCCAAAAACCTCATCAA
>JBBPBX010026521.1:23232-38026 GCA_038048925.1 Garcialebias charrua | reverse complement strand
TTAAGAAAAAAGCAATCCATAAATATGTCATACAGGCTAAAAATACAGTAATCATTATTTTCCTCCTTCCATTTTTGAATTCTTTAAAGTCCATGACTCACCATGTTTTCAAATTGCCTCGCCATTATTTATTTGTTTATTTAAAAATAATACAGGAGCGTTTATTTATATTGTAGAGAAATAACGCTAAATGTGTTATTTCATGATTTATAGCAGATTTTTAGCAAAAGCTCCGGGAAGATCTGCCCCTCTCTTTTTTCTCTCCCCGTGGGTCGGGAGTTCAGAAAGGTAGCCGCACAGCAGAGCTCTGAGCGCACGTGCCCCGTGCTCTCTGGACAGAACCGAGCCCTGAGTCAACGAACAGAACACCAGGGGTAACAGCAGAACGGGGAGCCAGGGAGAAGACGAGAGAGGCCGCGCGGCTCATGCTCCTCTCTGCGCAGAAGCTGAGAGGCTCTGAGAGCAGCGAGCAACAGTCCGCAGGGTGTTATATCTTATTAAAACGTCTATAAAATAAATAAAAAATAAAAACAGAGCACTGGTCCAGTTGTACACACAAATGCACCAAGAAATATGCAGTTTTAACTCCCATTTTTTAAAGATATGTATGGGAACAATTAAATAAATAACAAGTAGGACCGTGGTTTTATTGAGGCAAAAAATATTATGATATCAAGGTATTTTACTTAATAATTTCTGTATATAGCCTGTTTCAGCTTTTTCAGCTAATTCTACATTTTTAATCCAACTTTTCAGCCTAATTTAGCAAAACCATGCTCTTGTTTAGCTTTTTTTTTTATCATTCTAATTAACTTAAAGCTGGGGTATGTAAGATTGTAATGTAGTCTGTAACTTTTCAAACAATATATTTTTAACATATTTCTTCACTCAGTCACTATCTACAGACAAACTGATGTTAGACAAAGTAATCTCTGAAAAAATCTATTGTCCCCTTGCTTCTCTATCAGCATTTATAAAAACACTGAAAACACAAGAGTGACCTGGGGCCTCATGTATCAACCATGCGTGCGCACAAAAACATTGCGCACGTCACTTTCCACGCAAAGTGGCGTATGTATCAAATCTGATATGAACGGGAATATCTGCGCATCCACGTAGAAATCCACGGCTGCTCCCCTGTTGGCGTACGCACGTTTCTGTGGTTATTGTTCCTTTGGCGACACTTACAGGTGATCTGTGAAACCGTGTCCACGATGTGAAAACAATCATAAATCCCACCAAACACACATGATTAACGATTATTACATCCACATGGACGCAATTAGATGAGTGGATATAAAAGCATGCGCCAGATAGTGGCAACAATATTGACAACAATGAGATGTAATTTCTTTAGATAAGAAGTTAACCAAGGTGTATTAACACGCCTACGTTTAGGTCAGTGGGTAAAGCGCTTGCCTTTAGTTCCAAAGGTCGTGAGATCGACTCCCGCATGGTACAACGTTTTTCTTTTTTTTTTCGTTCCAGATTGAAATACACATGAAAACTATTTACAAAACAATAAATCGTCTGCTTCCTTTCATTTCATGTATTGTTCTATTTCTTGTTGTTTCATTCAATAGTTTTCCTGTGGTCTTTAAATCTGGAATGAAAAAAAAAAACATTGTACCAAGCGGGAGTCGATCTCACGACCTTTGGGACGAAGGGCGGGCGCGTTCGCCACTAAGCTATACAGGCATGTTAGATCAGCTTGGTCAACTTCTTATTTAAAAGTGGATGGTTTGTTTTGCACTGTGCGTGCCGAATGAAGCCTTTTTCCGTGCTTCTCTGCCTCACTCAGAAGTGATTTCTGTTCACAGTCCGTGAAGTTCCTCTTTTTTCCACGTTCCGACATGATTTGCAATGGAGCAGAGACGACATTCCTGTCGTGCATGGCATATTTGAATGACTTTGCATATTCATACGGAGGCGTGTCAAGGGCGGAGTCGGCCACTCTCTCATGTGCGCTGAATTCCACGTTGATTGTGTTGTACATAAGGAATGTGCGTGGATTCCGGTGTACGCACAGTTTGATAAATCTGGATTTTTTTGTGCGTGGACACTTTTCTGGATTTGTCCGTACGTGACTTTTCAGTAAGAAATCTACGCAAGTCTTTGTACATGAGGCCCCAGGACACTGACAGCCAATAAAAACAGAGTTGTTTGTCACGCCCCAACCCACGCCCCCACCTGTCCCAGCCGCAGCTCGTTCTCATTTAAAGGATTGCAAAGCGATGCAGGACTGTTTTTTATGTGACACAAAATGTATTAAATATCCCTTCTTTATCCCAGAGCTGGACTTTTATTTAGTTTTTTTTGCCAAAAGCCAAGTGATCGCTTCATCCTTCACTGACAGAAATGAGGAAATGGATTTGTCACGACTCACGAGCGAATTAAAACATGTCCAACGTTGCTTCGTGAACCTCTGATGATTTCTGCTGGATTTTGTGTTGTAGGATGAGTGATTCATGGTTTTATTAAATTTTTTAAACAGTTATATTGTCATATAAACCCAGAACTTCGGAGCGCAGAGACCGGAGGAGGTGGGGCATTCCAGACATTCCAGAGACCAGCGCTGACAGAAAGAGGAAGTCACGAGCGAATTAAAACATGTCCAACGTTGCTTTGTGAACCTCTGATGATTTCTGCTGGATTTTGTGTTGTAGGATGAGTGATTCGTGGTTTTATTAAAATTTTTAAACAGTTATATTGTCATATAAACACAGAATATCGCAGCGCAGACAGGAGGAGGTGAAGCATTCCACACATTCCAGACCAGCAGCGCAGCGACATGAGGAAGTCACGAGCGAATTAAAACATGTCCAACGTTGCTTCGTGAACCTCTGCTGGTGTCTGCTGGATTTTGTGTTGTAGGACTAGCGCTCCATGTTTTTATTTTATTTTATTAGAAGGTTTTATTTCCATAAACACAGAATATCGCAGTGGTTCTGAGCAGAGAGCAGCAGGGGGCGGAGCAGATCCCAAGTTCAGCAGAGCTCGGACTGTGCCATATATGGCTCTGAGGGGAGGGAGCAGAATGCTTTTCTGCGCTGAAAATATTTCTAAGTCCCAAAGAGTCCCAGAGTGTTCAAATATCACAGACCCTAGCTTTAAACTGTTTATTTTCATTAGACCAGTGTTTTTCAACCTTTTTGGAGCCAAGGCACAGTGTTTTCACTGAAAAAATCACGAGGCACACCACCAACCAGAATTGTAAACAGAGATACTGTACTCTGTATCCGCCTATATTAAATATATAGTCATTCTTATCATAGTGTCTTGGATAGAAATGAAATAAACACAGAAATGTATTTTTATCATATTTTATATTTCTTATTTCAATGTGGTCTTGTGACTGTTACATGCTCAAAGCAGCAAGGGGCGATATGTACCATTTAAGTTTACCGGTATATATATATATATATATATATATTTTTTTATATATATTATATATATATATATTTTTTTTTTTTTTTTTGGGTACTTCATTGTGTATTTTATGAGTGTGGACAAAGTCAAACACTAAAGCTGTTTAGAAAACCACTTGGTTTCTAAACTTAAAAATATTTAGATCACAGATCAAAAATTTAAACTGAGAGCCTGTATCATTTTAAAGGAAAAAATATGTTGTTTCAAAATTTCATAGCGTCTACAAATCCCCCCCCAAAAAATTGGGATAAAACCATTTTTCCCACTGTGCCGTAGTAAGTGGACCACTTATAGCTTTGGCCCCCTCTCGGTCCCCCCAGCAATAAAAGTCTAGCTCCGCCACTGGTCCAGAGCAGCACAGCGCTGCAGAGAGAGAAAGACAAAGAGAGCCACGCGTAGTTTGGAGAGCAGAGACAAGCCACCCAGGTGAGGCAGGCAAGCTGACGTGACATGGCAGGAAACCATTATTTTAGAACATAAAAAAGGATTTAGTATTCTGTGACTAATTTTATTCTATTTTTAACTGGTCCAGGTGGAACTCTCGGATTATTTTATCAGCGAAAGTCAGCGCGTTTTCCTCAATTCCTCACCCCAGTCCCGCCCTTACTTATTCAATCTCGAATTATAAGTAAGTCTAAATTGTCACTGTTTTAAACTAGACACCACCTAGTAAGTTTACAGTTAAACTTGGTCTCAGAGTTACAGGGTCAGCGGCGAATAAATTATTTATTTATTCTAAAACCCCGACCCCTCTGTTCCAAACGCCCGTCGGCATTTGGGTGGCGCGACCATTGCGTGTTTTTACCTGGGACTTGGGTATTATTATTTACTTCACGTATACGTATACTTGTCTTATTTCCTTATCTTAATGAGTCCAACACACTGAGTTAAAATTTGCCTATTAATGTCCAATCACAGATTTCGTTTAAACAGGAATCTGCTTACCTTTTTTGTAGAGGTGACCGGTCACTGATCAGTGCTCTGGACTCCGGCTCATCCTTTCCTGTCCGCGCGTGCAACCAATCTCGGTAGGACCTCCATTTGTTGGCTTTGATTCTTATCCGCCCCAGAATTCGTTTTTTGGTTCACTTTGGAACAGAAAGGAGAGATACACTTACACACGACAGACGCTCCCTTAAAGTTCCAAACCAGTTTAATTAATCATAAGTTAAAAGTCACAGAATACATTTGTTCTATTCCTAACATCCATTACATTTTGTTAAAAACGTGGACAGTGAGAGAAAAAGAGAGAGAGAGAGAGAAAAGAAGGGAGGAGGGGGGAGAGAGGGGGACAGGGAGAACATACAACCTGATCCGTGCGCTCACTTCTGCCTTGCTGTTGGATGATGGAAACTTTTTATACCCTTTTGTGGGGGTTCCCTGCTTTAAACTGACTCTTCGGTGGGGGTTTTGTTTCAGAGACTGTTGTCCCCCCTTTATTGCCAGAAGACAGGAAATACCACTGCCTCCCTTCAGCTTGCTCGGGTCTCCCCAAGCCCCTGGGGGATGGGCATCGAGACACATCGATGACTAAAATAAATGTACATTTATTGCCGAGTACTTATAAACACGCACACTCTAATAACCACTAAATGACCAATTAATGTAACTGGACATTAAATTACATTAAAGATCATACCCTACACACATATTTAGAGCTGTTCTTGTTACTTTCTAACTGAACAAACATGCAGAGCCAGAGAGTGGCTTTCAGTGGACTTCTCCCCTGTCATATATTCTACAAAGTCGTAAAACTGACAGGACAAAGAGGCACCAGCTATATTATCATCCCCAAGCCTCACCAGAACAGATCTGCCTGTGTCCTTTAGTAAATCTTTATCACTCTACAAAAGAAACTGATAATTTGAACACCATATGAAAAACTCCTTCAAAATAAATATAAAACACGAAGAAAAATATATTTTTATTTCACAACACTGGCGAAACAAATTTTTAAATCCTGCTCATTTCACAATTACGTTCAGTCTTTAAAAATGGCAGCTAATAAATATATTTTTGAGGTCTTTAGCCTGCTAAAATATAAACACCGTACCAATTCATGCGGGTCTGTTCGCTGCTGCATTTCCGGCGTTGCGCGTGCTCGTTTTGTTTTCATCAGACCGAACCCCGGTAGCTGGCGAAACAAATTTTTAAATCCTGCTCATTTCACAATTACGTTCATTTATTAAGGAAAAGTTCAGCTCAGACACATATTTGCAATAATTTTTATTGAACAAATACTTGTTTTAAAATGTTAATCTTAAAAGCCTTGCTGTGTGCTCCTTGCAGCAGAGGTAAACACTTGGTCCACATTTCCTGGTTGACTCAGCAGTGACGCGGCGCGTCAGCGGTGGATGACGCGTTACGTCGGCGGTGACGTAGGTGCGACCTATACAACGGTGCGACCTATACAACGGAAAATACGGTAACTGTATAATTTGACGACCCCTGAGCTAAAAACAGACTGTCTGGAAACTCTCGGCACACTTTGTAATGATACAGTAATTTAAAACACTGTGATGTGCTGTAAAAGTTAGGAGAATGTACAAATGTAAACTAAACTGAACTAAAATCAGGTTTAGATTATTTTAACCACACATGCAATATCGTACTATACCAAGCCATACCATAAATACCAAACCATACCGTACCATACCATACTAAACCGTATCATTTCAAACTAACCCATACCATACTTAACCATACAAGTTCAAAACACACCATATCAAACCATTCCACACCACACCATACCACACCATACCATATACCATGCCATGCCATACCATACCATGCCATACCATACCATACCATACCATCCATCCATTACTGCATTTTTATACTTGTTTATTCCTTTTTGGTTTGCGGGGCTCACTGATGCCTATTTCCAGCTATCACTGTGCGAGAGGTGGGGTACACCCTGGAGAGGTCTCCAGTCCACAGGTCACAGGCCACAGAGAGGCAAACAAGACAAACACTAATTCAGTCTCTCACTCACACCTAGGGAGAACTTATTACCAATCAGCCTAACGTTCATGTTTTTGGTCTGTGGGAGGAGTCCTCTGTATTGCAGGGCTATTTTGCACATACAGACTGGAAGATCTTCAGGAAGGCTGCTGTAAATGAGGGAGAGCTGGATCTGGAGGATTAAATATCTGCTTTCCTCTGATACATCAGTGTGTGGCTCATGTCACCACCACCAGGACTGTGAAGTGCTTCCCAAACCAGAAACCCTGGCTGAACACAGAGGTCCATACCCTGATGAAAGCCAGGGATGCCTTCTTTAGGTCTGTTCACTCACAGGAACTGTGGAGAGCAAGAAAAAAGTTGGCTGCTGGTATTAAGAGGCCAAAGCAACATATTTATGGAAGATCCAGGGACATTTCTCCTCACAGGACCCATGGAACATGTGGAGGGGCATTAAGTGCATAACAACTTTTGCCCTGAAGCTGTTAGACTCTGAAATCCCTACCCAGGACATTCACTGTGAAAAACAAGAGAAATCAATCACTGCTACTTTAATTGGTGATATGTGACTTATCTATACTGTACTGCTGATTATCCATGCCTCTGATCTCATGCTCCTGATTATTTCATGATGCTGTATTCATTCATATCCATCTGCTCACTACAGACACCAGACTCATGTTCAGGCTGCTGTTGTTATGCCGTATTGTTTTGCATTATTAGTGTTTAACGTATGGCTTAGATCTTTTAGTGTATCGTTTGGCATTCGTTTAGCGTATATCTTAGTGTATAATCTTAGATCCTTATATACTGTTTATTTTTACATTTCATATTTTTGCCATTGTTGGATGTAACTGGGACCCTGTGTACATAATTTTGTCCCACCTCATGTACCACATGTAGTGAGAACGACAATAAACCTACTTGAACTTGAATAGACTATAAAAGCAAGGGTGCACAATGTCCTAGGGACCGAGCACTGCCTGATGATCTTAACAGGTTCTATGCCCGCTTTGAAGACCAAAATAGACCACCCAGCACCAGACTCAACTCACCATCGGAAGAGGAGCTAAGCAACTGGCCCAGACAACATCCCGGGGAGGGTGCTGAAAGAATGTGCTGATCAGCTCTGCGAGGTGCTGGCCGATATCTTTAACTTCTCCCTCACCCGGACAACAGTTCCTACCTGCCTGAAAGACTGCCACCATCATCCCAGTTCCTAAGAGCTCTGCAGTGACTGGTTTGAATGACTACCGGCCAGTAGCTCTCACCCCGATAGTCACTAAATGCTTCGCTTAGAAAGACTGGTCATGGCCCATCAGTGCTACCAATGACATTAACAAGGACACTCACTAGTATGGATATTGGAAGAATGTATTGTCCAGAGGACCAGACTTAGGTTTTTTAGATGTTAAAAAAGCTCAGTCAATGTCAATATTTAAGAAAATGATTAAGAGTAAATTCTTGAAAATATATACTGTATACTGTATAACTGTAATATCACTAATGTTTTTTGGAAAGACTTGCAGAATTTGATTATAACTAAGAATTCTATCCCACCATTAGATTTTACTACAATTAAATTTGGTCTGCTAACAGGAAAAGAAGCTTTAAATTTTGGTAACAACAACCTAATCCTTATGGCAATTTTTTTTATCCACAAAGTTGTTACTTTAAATTCTCTCCCTTGTTCCGCAATTTTTTAAAATGAAATAAATACTGTATATTTAAAAATGTACTTAAACGCTGCAAAATTCCAAAAGCTCAATGCTTATACAAATATATTAATAGCTTATCCTAAAACTTGAAACTTCTCTTACATTTGTTACTAATTTAGCATTATGCTGTTATATGTTATTTTTCCTTTTTTCCCCTTTTTGTTGTTGTTGTTGTTGTTGTTGTTGTTGTTGTTAATAATAATAATAATAATGTCTTTTCCTGTCATCTGTGTATGTTTCCCATACACAGACGAAATTCGTCTCTGCATTTAACCCAACCACCACCAGGTGGTGCAGTGAGCAGCCCGAAAGCGCCCGGAGAGCTGGAGAAATAGGTGTGCACTCATAGACACCCCAAGGTGGGTAGTGGCCGGGGTGCGAACCCGCGTCCTTCGGGTCCCAAGTCAAAAGCCCTGCCACTAGACCATATTTAGAATGGCATTAGTAATTCTCTGTATAATTTTATTATCATATCAAATGTTGTTTTTTTCTCCTGTTCTTGTATTGTATGCCCTGTTATATTGATATTTTTGCTTTGTTTGTGTTTGTTGTATTTGCTTCATTAAAAAAAAGAAAGAAGATGACGTCACGTGAAGGATCAGCCAGTGGGCGTGGTGTTCCAGCCCACTGTAGTTGATTGACAGCTGAAGTGGTTCTGTTAAATAAAAAAAAGTGTCATTCTGAAATAAATAAGCGTTATGAAAAGCAGACATAAAAAAATCCAAACGAAAATGTTTCTCATTTCATAAAGTTTTATTTAATTTTGAGCATGTTGGTGTTCAGTGGAGGTGCTGACACGCCTCATTCTCTGCACAAACACGTGACGTGTAGATCTGAGCTGGTTTCATTTATCAGGAAGTGAAACTTCCACACACGCTGAGAGGGGAAATGGCGCAGAAAGGAGTTCATCTGCTTGACAGAGAAAGTTTCTCTTGTTCCATCTGTCTGGATCTACTGAAGGATCCGGTGACTGTTCCCTGTGGACACAGCTACTGCATGAAGTGTATTGAAGACTTCTGGGATGGAGAGGATCAGAAGAAGATCCACAGCTGCCCTCAGTGCAGGAAGACCTTCACACCGAGGCCTGTTCTGGAGAAAAACATCCTGTTAGCAGCTTTAGTGGAGCAGATGAAGACGAGTGGACTCCAAGCTGCTCCTGATGATCACAGCTGTGCTGGACCTGAACATGTGGCCTGTGATGTCTGCACTGGAAGAAAACTAAAAGCCATCAAGTCCTGTTTGACGTGTTTGGTCTCTTACTGTGAGGAACACGTCCAGCCTCATTATGATGTAGCTCAGTTAAAGAAACATCAGCTGGTGGAGCCCTCCAAGAAGCTCCATGAGAACATCTGCTCTCGTCACGATGAGGTGATGAAGATGTTCTGTCGCACTGATCAGCAGATCATCTGTTACGTCTGCTCGGTGGATGAACATAAAGGCCACGACGTCGTCTCAGCTGCAGCTGAAAGGAGAGAGAAGCAGAAGGAGCTCCAGGTGAGGAGAGAGAACATCCAGCAGAGAATCCAGGGCAGAGAGACAGATGTGAAGCTGCTTCAGCAGCAGCTGGAGGCCATCAACGTCTCTGCTGATCAAACAGTGGAGGACAGTGAGAAGATCTTCAGTGATCTGATCCGGCTCGTCCAGAAGAGAAGCTCTGAAGTGAAGCAGCAGATCAGATCCCAGCAGGAAACTGAGGCCAGTCGAGTCGGAGATCTTCAGGAGAAGCTGCAGCAGGAGATCACTGATCTGAAGAGGAAAGATGCTGAGCTGAAGCAGCTCTCACACACAGAGGACCACAACCAGTTTGTCCACAGCTACCAGTCAGTGTCAGCACCCAGTGAGTCTCCACACTCATCCAGCATCAGTGATGCTCCTCTGAGATACTTTGAAGACGTGACAGCAGCTGTGTCCCAGCTCAGAGACAAACTGGAGGACATTCTGAGAGACACGTGGACAAACATGTCACTGAGAGGGACTGAAGGTTTACTGTCAGAACCAGAACCAAAGAGCAGAGCGGACTTCTTCAGATATTCATGTGACATCACTCTGGATCCACACACAGCTCACACACAGATGTTATTATCTGAGGGGAACAGAAAAGTAACAGTAATGAGACAAGATCAGTTTCATCCTCATCATCCAGACAGATTCACTTCATTTTATCCTCAGATTCTGAGTAAGGAGAGTCTGACTGGACGTTGTTACTGGGAGGTGAAGTTGGGAGGAACTGGAGGTAGAGTAGCAGTCGCATACAAGGATGTTGATAGAACATGGAGTGAATTTGGAGATAATGATAAATCCTGGGCTTTACTTTGTTACAAAAACAATAATCACTTTTATCACAACAACATCATAACTCCCATCTCAGGTGGTGATGTGTCCAGAGTTGGAGTGTACCTGGACCACAGAGCAGGTGTTCTGTCTTTCTACAGCGTCTCTGAGACCATGACTCTCCTCCACAAAGTCCACACCTCCTTCACTCGACCACTACATGCTGGAATATGTCTCTGGCATGTTGGAGACACAGCTGAGATCTGTAAACTAAAATAATTTAGTTTGTTGCTGAAAGTTTCTTGTTGTGTTGTCTCCACTGCTCAGAGATCAACGTGTCCAACAGTTTCTGTTGACATTATTGTCCCATCATCTGTTTTACATGCAGCTCTGATTTGTTTCTGTTTTATTTTCTTTGTATTTTTGTATTTCACATTTAAAATATGTTTCTATTCCACTTCATAGACAATATAGAAATCACTTGATATTTTTAACACATTTGTTATATTTTTATTATTATTACTAAATCTGTGCAGAAAACATTTAAACTGAGGAGTTTGTTGGAGACACAGCTGAGATCTGTAAACTAAAATAATTCAGTTTTATTTTGTTGCTATAAGTTTTTTATTGTGTTGCTTCCACATCTCAGAAAATAATGTGTCAACAATAATGTCAACAAAAACAGTTTATCTGTTATTAAACAATTATTAATCTGTCAAAAGAACTTTCATAATTTTCCATAAATGCTTAAATAAATAAAATAAATACTCTGGTTGAATATTCTCACAAAATAAATTCCTGTTGGAACATCTTTTCATTGTTTTTAGTTTTTTCTCCCCGACTGTCACATCTTTTTATATTAAAACCTCACTCCTTCATCCATCTCAGTTAAACGTTTCAACATTTCTTTATTTAACCAAATCAAAACCCTCAGATGTTTTTACAAGTCTGACCTGGACAAGAGGTCAGTAGCACACATCATCAAATTGATCAGAGGAAGTAAAAATATATGATTAAACTATTATTTTACTTAAATATATTGTTTTTGAATGTGTGTGCATGGTCTTTTTAATAATGCTGACTTAAAACAAAGTCAACGGTTAGAAAAACAAGCAATGAATAAAATACAGACAATTTGTACAAACCTCTCTTACATTTCACTTTAGAGGTTTTTAATTGTACGTTTTGTGTTTCAGCTGATTTCTCCAGATGTTTCTGAGCAAAGATGAAGGTAGTGAAGGGGAGAAATGGTTTATCAGATTTTTTATATGTGCAGACTAGTAGACAAAAAAAATACCAGTTGGTCTCCATCCATTTTCTTTTACCCTCTTCTTCCATTTTGGGTCACGGGGTCAACGGTGCCCATGTCCAGCAGTCACTGTGTGAGGAGAGGGGGACACCATGGACAGGTCTCCAGTCCATCACAGGGATGGAGACAAACGAGACAAACAACCATTCACTCTCTCACTCACACCTAGAGACAATTTAGAGTTACCAATCAGACTAACATGCATGTTTCTGGACTGTGGGAGGAAACTGGAGAAAACCCACACATGCACGGAGAGAACATGCTAACTCCACCCAGAAAGGATCCAGATCAATCCAACAACCTTCTCACTGAGAGGTGGCAGCTCTACCAACTGCTACCACCAGACAACTCTACGACCGTGCAGCCTCAGAGAACAGCTTTTGGAATAATTCAAGAGATAATAATGTATTTTCACGCGGAAATTTTTGTAAACAAAGTTAAATAATTCAGTTACAAATACTAAAATTATTTCACACTAATGCTGATTTAGCTTTAATTCTATGCATGCATCCATTATCTGGGACTGGTTCCAGAGTCGGGTTGTGGGAGCAGTAGCTTGAGCAGGGAAGCCCATCTCTTTCTACATCCACCTCCTCCAGCTTAAGGTGTTCCCAGACCAGTAGAGAGATGACCTGGCATAGTCTCCCCACTCTGGCTGCACCAGGAAATTCTGTTCATAAAGGTTATTGACAGAATTAGTGACAACGGGGTGACTGAGTCCAATTCCCACCTTGAAGGTCTTTACTGTCAGCAATGTGAACTAGACTCAGCACTGATGGTCCTGAAAAGTCTCCTCATCTTCTGGAAAATTAAGGAATTGTTTATTGATTAGGGTTAAGCAGATAGTCACCACACCAAGCTGTCTTTCAAAACTACCTGTCCTCTGGATATTTATGTCTCCAGATTAAACACCATTAGAGCTAACTGAAGGCAGTGGAGGTCCTCTGTAAATCTCCCTTCGAGCTGTTTTTAGACATCATAAAACACCATAAATGCTCATGGGATAAAAAGAAGAAACATAGACGCATTGTAACATCTGTTTCATAAAATCATATTTAAATGTTCTTGCCCACAGCTTTAGGTTAAGCAAGTCACAAAGATGCTAAAATATATTACTTTTCATGGTACTGTATCTGGGTCCACGAGGGAAGGAAGTATACATTTATTTGATTGCTTTAGCAGGGAGATTTTACATTAGTAACCAAATTTTTACTGAATGGTATGGTATTTTCAATGAATATTAATCATGTGAGTCAGTATATTAGGCATTTGCCTTCTTGTAGCCTCTGTTACAAACTGACTGTTCATCACTTCATCATGTTAGCTGTTAGCTCATCATTCTGGTTTGAATTAAAATCTCTTTTTCTAAACTGATGCCCTTCAGAGAGCTATCTACAACAGGTAAGCTATTATGAAAAACCTTGGTTCAAAAGATGTGAACTATCACTTTACAACACAGTGAAATCATTAAAAAAAATATTATTCAGAACGTTTGATGGTAAATAGAACTCAGCCCAGTTTATGACAGGATATCGTTTATTCTGAAAACAGCTGTTTGTTTGTTTTTTGTGCATCATTTCTCCTCTCCAGACTCAGCCGTTGCCATGGAGATCTGCTACTTCGCCTTAAAGGTTCAGTATGTAATTTCTGGAACACGCTGGAACTTGGGAAAATTTTGAACAGAGACACGTTTCTGGTCCCTCCCCCTCAGAGCCATATACCATACCATACCAACTTTATTTCTAAAGCACTTTATAAAACCGTGAGACCAAAGTGCTGTACACAAACATAAAATACAGTACAAAAATAAAATACAGTACAAAATTAAAAAGGTCAGATAAAAGACTAGCATTAAAATAGTAAAGTTTCACACAATAAAACAAAATCAAACATCTCGGATCGCGTCAAAAGCCAAAGAGAAAAGATGAGTTTTAAGAAGAGACTAGCACTACCAGTTTTTGTCAAAAAGACAATTTTACCTATGCAACCCATGGGATTGTCAAACTGACAAATTGAATTAGCATTTTTAAAGCCATTGGTATGTATATGAGGCCATTCCATTCTGTTGGCGTGGAGGAGGCCTTGGGGCATATTTATATATTCATTCATTCAACCTGTATTTAGTCAGGTAAATCCAGTGGTGGAGAAAATACTCAAACACTGTACTTAAGTAAAAGTACAAATAAACAGACAAAAATATACTCTAGTAAAAGTAGAAGTACCATATTAATATTTTTACTTAAGTAAAAGTAAATAAGTACTTGCTTTTAAAAATACTTAAAGTATTAAAGTAAAAGTAATTGCTGAATGTATTACCTAATGCAATGGCCTACAATACCATTAAGTGTGTGTACTGTATGTAAATTTTCTGCATTACATAAATAGTGTTGAGTCATTTTAATGAACAATGCTGCAGATAATACAGTACTGTACATGTTTTTATTGTGTTTGCTCTGTGACACAGTTCACACTTGGACTTGTGATTCTGTGCATCAGAATTTCTGACATGCAGCAGAGTAAAATGTCATTAAGCAAAATAAGAATAATAAGGATGATTTTACCTTTGAAAGTTTTTATTTAACACAAAATAAAACCAATGTGTCATTTTAATTGCAGTAAACACACAGAAGTAAAAGTTTTCTGTTTAAAAAAAGGAGAATTAGACACATCATGCACTGAACATTTCAACTCCAGTTTGTCATCAACTCTAGTTAAAATGCTGTCTAGTCAACCTTGTAATGGATCAACAATGAACAATATTTTAACTTCCTGACACCATTTTCAAAACTTGGACCAGAGTGTGTCGAGACATTTAGAGACATCTCTTGTCTCCTAACACCCCATGAACTGACACATTTTAATATTGCAGCAAGAATTTCTTGTTTCTTGACAAATTGAAAAAACTGCAACGTGAAAGTAGCTTGTAACTCAACACATTATAAAAATGTAGTGTAGTAGAAAGTACAGATACTTCATGTAAAATGTAGTGAAGTAAAAGTAAAAGTACCCACATTTAATTCTACTTAAGTAAAGTACAGATACATGAAAAATGTACTTAAGTACAGTAACAAAGTACTTGTACTTAGTTACATCCCACCACTGG
>JBBPBX010026521.1:0-22969 GCA_038048925.1 Garcialebias charrua | reverse complement strand
ACGGAAGTCTATGGAAGTGTCGCAACTCTCACTTTATATGGCTCTGGCTGCAGCTATCCTGCACTGGTTTCCACAGCAACTGCAACTCTGAGCAGATCACCTTCAGCTGCAACTGATTTGTCATTTATTAACAAAAATTAAAGTGAGACACAGTCTTACAAAAAAGGCAGCCAACAAACATTTTTTTAGGAGTCTGTAGTTTAATTTTAATGATGTTGGTGGTATTTACATTTTGAAATAAGCTGATTTGTAATAATTTATTAACAAATATCAAAGTGAGACACAGTTTTACAAAAAAGGCAGCCAACAAACATTTTTTTAGGAGTCTGTACCGGTAGTTTACCGGTAATTTTAATGATGTTGGTGGTATTTACATTTTGAAATAAGCTGATTTGTAATAATTTATTAACAAATATCAAAGTGAGACACAGTTTTACAAAAAAGGCAGCCAACAAACATTTTTTTAGGAGTCTGTACCGGTAGTTTACCGGTAATTTTAATGATGTTGGTGGTATTTACATTTTGAAATAAGCTGATTTGTAATAATTTATTAACAAATATCAAAGTGAGACACAGTTTTACAAAAAAGGCAGCCAACAAACATTTTTTTAGGAGTCTGTACCGGTAGTTTACCGGTAATTTTAATGATGTTGGTGGTATTTACATTTTGAAATAAGCTGATTTGTAATAATTTATTAACAAATATCAAAGTGAGACACAGTTTTACAAAAAAGGCAGCCAACAAACATTTTTTTAGGAGTCTGTACCGGTAGTTTACCGGTAATTTTAATGATGTTGGTGGTATTTACATTTTGAAATAAGCTGATTTGTAATAATTTATTAACAAATATCAAAGTGAGACACAGTTTTACAAAAAAGGCAGCCAACAAACATTTTTTTAGGAGTCTGTACCGGTAGTTTACCGGTAATTTTAATGATGTTGGTGGTATTTACATTTTGAAATAAGCTGATTTGTAATAATTTATTGACAAAAATTAAAGTGAGACACAGTCTTACAAAAATGGCAGCTAACAAATGTATTTTTGAGGTCTTTAGCCTGCTAAAATATAAACATTGTACCAATTCATGCGGGTCTGTTCGCCGCTGCATTTCCGGTGCTGCGCGTGCTCGTTTTGTTTTCATCAGACAGAACCCCGGTAGCTGGCGAAACAAATTTTTAAATCCTGCTCATTTCACAATTACGTTCAGTCTTTAAAAATGGCAGCTAATAAATATATTTTTGAGGTCTTTAGCCTGCTAAAATATAAACACCGTACCATGCGGGTCTGTTCGCCGCTGCATTTCCGGTGCTGCGCGTGCTTGTTTTGTTTTCATCAGACAGAACCCCGGTAGCTGGCGAAACAAATTTTTAAATCCTGCTCATTTCACAATTACGTTCAGTCTTTAAAAATGGCAGCTAATAAATATATTTTTGAGGTCTTTAGCCTGCTAAAATATAAACACCGTACCAATTCATGCGGGTCTGTTCGCCGCTGCATTTCCGGTGCTGCGCGTGCTCGTTTTGTTTTCATCAGACAGAACCCCGGTAGCTGGCGAAACAAATTTTTAAATCCTGCTCATTTCACAATTACGTTCATTTATTAAGGAAAAGTTCAGCTCAGACACATATTTGCAATGATTTTTATTGAACAAATACTTGTTTTAAAATGTTAATCTTAAAAGCCTTGCTGTGTGCTCCTTGCAGCAGAGGTAAACACTTGGTCCACATTTCCTGGTTGACTCAGCAGTGACGCGGCGCGTCAGCGGTGGATGACGCGTTACGTCGGCGGTGACGTAGGTGCGACCTATACAACGGTGCGACCTATACAACGGAAAATACGGTAACTGTATAATTTGACGACCCCTGAGCTAAAAACAGACTGTCTGGAAACTCTCGGCACACTTTGTAATGATACAGTAATTTAAAACACTGTGATGTGCTGTAAAAGTTAGGAGAATGTACAAATGTAAACTAAACTGAACTAAAATCAGGTTTAGATTATTTTAACCACACATGCAATATCGTACTATACCAAGCCATACCATAAATACCATACCAAACCATACCGTACCATACCATTCTAAACCGTATCATTTCAAACTAACCCATACCATACTTAACCATACAAGTTCAAAACATACCATATCAAACCATTCCACACCACACCATACCACACCATACCATACCATGCCATACCATGCCATGCCATACCATACCATGCCATACCATACCATACCATACCATACCATACCATACCATCCATCCATTACTGCATTTTTATACTTGTTTATTCCTTTTTGGTTTGCGGGGCTCACTGATGCCTATTTCCAGCTATCACTGTGCGAGAGGTGGGGTACACCCTGGAGAGGTCTCCAGTCCACAGGTCACAGGGCCACAGAGAGGCAAACAAGACAAACACTAATTCAGTCTCTCACTCACACCTAGGGAGAACTTATTACCAATCAGCCTAACGTTCATGTTTTTGGTCTGTGGGAGGAGTCCTTTGTATTGCAGGGCTGTTTTGCACATACAGACTGGAAGATCTTCAGGAAGGCTGCTGTAAATGAGGGAGAGCTGGATCTGGAGGATTAAATATCTGCTTTCCTCGGATACATCAGTGTGTGGCTCATGTCACCACCACCAGGACTGTGAAGTGCTGCCCAAACCAGAAACCCTGGCTGAACACAGAGGTCCATACCCTGATGAAAGCCAGGGATGCCTTCTTTAGGTCTGTTCACTCACAGGAACTGTGGAGAGCAAGAAAAAAGTTGGCTGCTGGTATTAAGAGGCCAAAGCAACATATTTATGGAAGATCCAGGGACATTTCTCCTCACAGGACCCATGGAACATGTGGAGGGGCATTAAGTGCATAACAACTTTTGCCCTGAAGCTGTTAGACTCTGAAATCCCTACCCAGGACATTCACTGTGAAAAACAAGAGAAATCAATCACTGCTACTTTAATTGGTGATATGTGACTAATCTATACTGTACTGCTGATTATCCATGCCTCTGATCTCATGCTCCTGATTATTTCATGATGCTGTATTCATTCATATCCATCTGCTCACTACAGACACCAGACTCATGTTCAGGCTGCTGTTGTTATGCCGTATTGTTTTTGCATTATTAGTGTTTAGCGTATGGCTTAGATCTTTTAGTGTATCGTTTGGCATTCGTTTAGCGTATATCTTAGTGTATAATCTTAGATCCTTATATACTGTTTATTTTTACATTTCATATTTTTGCCATTGTTGGATGTAACTGGGACCCTGTGTACATAATTTTGTCCCACCTCATGTACCACATGTAGTGAGAACGACAATAAACCTACGGTACTTGAACTTGAATAGACTATAAAAGCAAGGGTGCACAATGTCCTAGGGACCGAGCACTGCCTGATGATCTTAACATGTTCTATGCCTGCTTTGAAGACCAAAATAGACCACCCAGCACCAGACTCAACTCACCATCGGAAGAGGAGCTAAGCAACTGGCCCAGACAACATCCCGGGGAGGGTGCTGAAAGAATGTGCTGATCAGCTCTGCGAGGTGCTGGCCGATATCTTTAACTCCTCCCTCACCCGGACAACAGTTCCCACCTGCCTGAAAGACTGCCACCATCATCCCAGTTCCTAAGAGCTCTGCAGTGACTGGTTTGAATGACTACCGGCCAGTAGCTCTCACCCCGATAGTCACTAAATGCTTAGCTTAGAAAGACTGGTCATGGCCCATCAGTGCTACCAATGACATTAACAAGGACACTCACTAGTATGGATATTGGAAGAATGTATTGTCCAGAGGACCAGACTTAGGTTTTTTAGATGTTAAAAAAGCTCAGTCAATGTCAATATTTAAGAAAATGATTAAGAGTAAATTCTTGAAAATATATACTGTATACAGTCAGTGATGTCAGTAACGCGTTACAAAGTAACGCGTTACTCTGGTCGGACCACTTTTTTCAGTAACTAGTAATCTAACGCGTTGCTTTTCAAACTGCAGTAATCAGATTAAAGTTATTTTCTCCAAATTATTGTGCGTTACTTAGTTATTTGTCATTTTCTGTAGTACTGTAAATAATTTAATTTTATTTCGCCAATGCGTCTCGGGGGGAGCGATAAAAAAAAAGACAGGAGTGACGTCAGTCTATGCGACCGCCCGGTGTCTTGTAGCACACGTTAGCATTAAGCTAGGTTTAGCATCTCGCTGCGGTCTCCTGTTTGTTTGGGAACGTTGTGACTTGTTAAAAACACGAGCGCACATCCAAAACGGTGTGTGGACTTTGTTTCACGGAGACTGGATCTGCAGCAGACAACACGTCTAACTTGAACGGACTTAACGACGTGATCCGAACGTGAACGAGGAGCAGCTTGTAAACACTGCTAACAGAGCAGCAGCAGCATTAAAACAGCCTTCAGGTAGGTCAGATCAGTCAATAACACAAACTGTAGGACATTTTAAAGCTCTGGATCTACGTCTGAAATGTTGTTGTTGCTGTGCAGGCTTTAAATTAACTGAGCGTCTCTAAAACGTCTTCCATCACGTCCATCATCATGTCAACACCAGCCAAAAAGTTAATCACTTTATGAAAAAACTGATGTCAACAAGTCCTGGAGCTGAATAAATCCCTGCCCTGATGATGACCGAGAGATCCAACCACAAGAAGAGGTATTGTTCTTTTATTAATAATTAACCTTTTTAATTTAAAATGATAATCTTATTAACTATTTTTATTTTTTTACCTGTTTGTGTTATTTCCAGTCTGAGACAGAGGAAGCAGCTGTCTTTTTCCTCTTGAGGGACATCCACCTGCAGCTAAGAAGCGTGTGATGATGACCCTGATGCATGCTCAATAATCCAGGTAGAAAAATCTAAAAATGCTAAGTCTGGTCCTCTGGACATTCAAAAAACAAAACAGAACAAAAAAAATTGTAGAAACGTTTTATCTTTTGTCCAAAAGACTTCCTCAGTCTGAGATGCTGTATTCATCTCAATCTTATAAATACTGTAGCACCCTCTCACAGTGGATGAACCAGTTTGCTGCTGACAGCTGAAACCAGCTGCTCACGGACCATCAGCCTAACAATGGATAGTTAGCAGCACCCTGATGGTTGTTTGCTATTCACAGAGGGCTGAGTGATACTAGCAATAACAGCATTGTAAGAGGGGGACAGTTGAACCCAGAGGCCTCCACCTCTGTTTAATGATGGATGGTTTCTTTTCACAAAGATGGCCTCCTTTACTCCTCTCTCAAACCATTGTTCCTCTCTATCAAGGATGTGAACATCTTCATCCCTGAAAGAGTGACCTCTGGCCTGGAGATGAGTGTAGACCACAGAGTCCTGACCTGATGATGTTGATCTTCTGTGCTGGACCATCCTTTTGGCCAGTGGCTCATGCTTTTATTTATTTTCATACAAACGTATTGTTTACTTGACACATTTTCAAAATAAACATTTTATAAGTCTTTTTTGTAAAAATATTATTTGTTTAGTGAAGTCAAGAAAGACTACTGTATTTTGTTTTTTGAATATTTATTAGTAATTATTTTATTAAAACATTTAAATTTTTTATGTATTGTGACAGAGGGTTCTTGTCAGCGGCTGCTGAAAGTAACTAATAAAGTAACTTAGTAATCTAACTTAGTTACTTTCCAAATCAAGTAATCAGTAACTTAACTAAGTTACTTTTCCCAAGGACTAATCAGTAACTTAACTAAGTTACTTTTTCAATGTAACTATGCCATCACTGTATACAGTATATATAACTGTAATATCACTAATGTTTTTTGGAAAGACTTGCAGAATTTGATTATAACTAAGAATTATATCCCACCATTAGATTTTACTACAATTAAATTTGGTCTGCTAACAGGAAAAGAAGCTTTAAATTTTGGTAACAACAACCTAATCCTTATGGCAAATTTTTTTTATCCACAAAGTTGTTACTTTAAATTCTCTCCCTTGTTCCGCAATTTTTTTTAAATGAAATAAATACTGTATATTTAAAAATGTACTTAAACGCTGCAAAATTCCAAAAGCTCAATGCTTATACAAATATATTAATAGCTTATCCTAAAACTTGAAACTTCTCTTACATTTGTTACTAATTTAGCATTATGCTATGATCCTCAATATGTTATTTTTCCTTTTTTTCCCTTTTTGTTGTTGTTGTTGTTAATAATAATAATAATGTCTTTTCCTGTCATCTGTGTATATTTCCCATACACAGACGAAATTCTTCTCTGCATGTAACCCAACCACCACCAGGTGGTGCAGTGAGCAGCCCGAAAGCGCCCGGAGAGCTGGAGAAATAGGTGTGCACTCATAGACACCCCAAGCTGGGTAGTGGCCGGGGTGCGAACCCGCGTCCTTCGGGTCCCAAGTCAAAAGCCCTGCCACTAGACCATATTTAGAATGGCATTAATAATTCTCTGTATAATTTTATTATCATATCAAATGTTGTTTTTTTCTCCTGTTCTTGTGTAAGCCCTGTTATATTGATATTTTTGCTTTGTTTGTGTTTGTTGTATTTGCTTCATAAAAAAAAAAAAGAAGATGACGTCACGTGAAGGATCAGCCAGTGGGCGTGGAGGTCCAGCCCACTGTAGTTGATTGACAGCTGAAGTGGTTCTGTTAAAAAAAAAAAGTGTCATTCTGAAATAAATAAGCAGTTATGAAAAGTACAATTATGACATAAAAAAATCAAAACGAAAATGTTTCTCATTTCATAATGTTTTATTTAATTTTGAGCATGTTGGTGTTCAGTGGAGGTGCTGACACGCCTCATTCTCTGCACAAACACGTGACGTGTAGATCTGAGCTGGTTTCATTTATCAGGAAGTGAAACTTCCACACACGCTGAGAGGGGAAATGGCGCAGAAAGGAGTTCAGCTGCTTGACAGAGAAAGTTTCTCTTGTTCCATCTGTCTGGATCTACTGAAGGATCCGGTGACTGTTCCCTGTGGACACAGCTACTGCATGAAGTGTATTGAAGACTTCTGGGATGGAGAGGATCAGAAGAAGATCCACAGCTGCCCTCAGTGCAGGAAGACCTTCACACCGAGGCCTGTTCTGCAGAAAAACATCCTGTTAGCAGCTTTAGTGGAGCAGATGAAGACGAGTGGACTCCAAGCTGCTCCTGATGATCACAGCTGTGCTGGACCTGAACATGTGGCCTGTGATGTCTGCACTGGAAGAAAACTAAAAGCCATCAAGTCCTGTTTGACGTGTTTGGTCTCTTACTGTGAGGAACACGTCCAGCCTCATTATGATGTAGCTCAGTTAAAGAAACATCAGCTGGTGGAGCCCTCCAAGAAGCTCCATGAGAACATCTGCTCTCGTCACGATGAGGTGATGAAGATGTTCTGTCGCACTGATCAGCAGATCATCTGTTATGTCTGCTCGGTGGATGAACATAAAGGCCACGACGTCGTCTCAGCTGCAGCTGAAAGGAGAGAGAAGCAGCAGGAGCTCCAGGTGAGGAGAGAGAACATCCAGCAGAGAATCCAGAGCAGAGAGACAGATGTGAAGCTGCTTCAGCAGCAGCTGGAGGACATCAACGTCTCTGCTGATCAAACAGTGGAGGACAGTGAGAAGATCTTCAGTGATCTGATCCGGCTCGTCCAGAAGAGAAGCTCTGAAGTGAAGCAGCAGATCAGATCCCAGCAGGAAACTGAGGCCGGTCGAGTCGGAGATCTTCAGGAGAAGCTGCAGCAGGAGATCACTGATCTGAAGAGGAAAGATGCTGAGCTGAAGCAGCTCTCACACACAGAGGACCACAACCAGTTTGTCCACAGCTACCAGTCAGTGTCAGCACCCAGTGAGTCTCCACACTCATCCAGCATCAGTGATGCTCCTCTGAGATACTTTGAAGACGTGACAGCAGCTGTGTCCCAGCTCAGAGACAAACTAGAGGACATTCTGAGAGACACGTGGACAAACATGTCACTGAGAGGGACTGAAGGTTTACTGTCAGAACCAGAACCAAAGAGCAGAGCGGACTTCTTCAGATATTCATGTGACATCACTCTGGATCCAAACACAGCTCACAGACGTCTGTTATTATCTGAGGGGAACAGAAAAGTAACATTAATGAAACAAAATCAGTTTTATCCTGATCATCCAGACAGATTCACTTCATGTCTTCAGATTCTGAGTAAGGAGAGTCTGACTGGACGTTGTTACTGGGAGGTGAAGTTGAGAGGAACTGGAGGTAGAGTAGCAGTCTCATACAAGGATGTTGATAAAACATGGAGTACATTTGGAGATAATGATAAATCCTGGGCTTTACATTGTAACAACAACAATAATCTGTTTTTTCACAACAACATCATAACTCCCATCTCAGGTGGTGTTGTGTCCAGAGTTGGAGTGTACCTGGACCACAGAGCAGGTGTTCTGTCTTTCTACAGCGTCTCTGAGACCATGACTCTCCTCCACAAAGTCCAGACCTCCTTCACTCGACCACTACATGCTGGAATACGTCTCTGGTCTTTTGGAGACACAGCTGAGATCTGTAAACTAAAATAATTGTGTTTGTTGCTGTCGCTGAAAGTTTCTTGTTGTGTTGTCTCCACTGCTCAGAGATCAACGTGTCCAACAGTTTCTGTTGACATTATTGTCCCATCATCTGTTTTACATGCAGCTCTGATTTGTTTCTGTTTTATTCTCTTTATGTTTTTGTATTTCACATTTAAAATATGTTTCTATTCCACTTCATAGACATTAATATAGAAATCACTTGATATTTTTTAACACATTTGTTATTTTTTTTATTATTATTACTAAATCTGCGCAGAAAACATTTAAATTGAGGAGTTTGTTAGAGACACAGCTGAGATCTGTAAACTAAAATAATTCTGTTTTATTTCGTTGCTATAAGTTTTTTGTTGTGTTGCCTCCAATCTGAGAAAATAATGTGTCAAACTGTTATTGTTGACATTATTGTTATCTGTTAATAAACAATAATTGTTACTCTGTCAATAAAGAAGCAAAATAAGATCGACAAAGACCTTTCATAATTTTCCATAAATGCTTAAATAAATAAATAAAATAAATACTCTGGTTGAATATTCTCACAAAATAAATTCTTGTTGGAACATCTTTTGATTGTTTTTAGTTTTTTCTCCTCGACTGTCACGGATCATCTTTTATATTAAAACCTCACTCCTTCATCCATCTCAGTTAAACGTTTCAACATTTCTTTATTTAACCAAATCAAAACCCTCAGATGTTTTTACAAGTCTGACCTGGACAAGAGGTCAGTAGCACACATCATCAAATTGATCAGAGGAAGTAAAAATATATGATTAAACAATTATTTTACTTAAATATATTGTTTTTGAATGTGTGTGCATGGTCTTTTTAATAATTCTAATGCTGACTCAAATCAAAGGCAATCGTTAAAAAAAACAAGTAATGAATAAAATACAGACAATTTGTACAAATATATCTTTTACATTTCACTTTAGAGGTTTTTAATTGTACGTTTTGTGTTTCAGCTGATTTCTCCAGATGTTTCTGAGCAAAGATGAAGGTAGTGAAGGGGAGAAATGGTTTATCAGCTTTTTTATATTAGTTTCAACACACGTCAGACTAGTAGACGAAAAATATACCAGTTGGTCTCCATCCATGACCTTTTACCCTCTTCTTCCATTTTGGGTCACGGGGTCAACGGTGCCCATGTCCAGCAGTCACTGTGAGGAGAGGGGGACACCATGGACAGGTCTCCAGTCCATCACAGGGATGGAGACAAACGAGACAAACAACCATTCACTCTCTCACTCACACCTAGAGACAATTTAGAGTTACCAATCAGCCTAACATGCATGTTTCTGGACTGTGAGAGGAAACTGGAGAAAACCCACACGTGCACGGAGAGAACATGCTAACTCCACCCAGAAAGGCCTCCAGATCAATCCAACAACCTTCTCACCGAGAGGCGGCAGCTCTACCAACTGCTACCACCAGACAACTCTACGACCGTGCAGCCTCAGAGAACAGCTTTTGGAATAATTCAAGAGATAATAATGTATTTTTATGGGGAAATTTTTGTAAATAAAGTTAAATAATTCAGTTACAAATACTAAAATCATTGCACACTAATGCTGATTTAACTTTAATTCCATGCATCCATCCATCCATTATCTGATACTGGTTCCAGAGTCGGGTTGTAATAGCTTGAGCAGGGAAGCCACCTCCGGTGTTCCCAGACCAGTAGAGAGATGGCCTGGCATAGTCTCCCCACTCTGGCTGCACCAGGAAATTCTGTTCATAAAAGTTATTGACAGAATTAGTGACAATGGGGTGACTGAGTCCAATTCCCACCTTGAAGGGTCTTTACTGTCAGCAATGTGAACTAGACTCAGCACTGATGGTCCTGAAAAGTCTCCTCATATTCTGGAAAATTAAGGAATTGTTTATTGATTAGGGTTAAGCAGATAGTCACCACACCAAGCTGTCTTTCAAAACCTTGCTCTCGTCTGAGGCAGTCGCAACCTCTTCCCTCTCCTGTCCTTCCCCCCCCTGCTGCTGGCAGCTCCACAGATAAGCACCTCGAACGCAAATTAAGATGGATTGGAGGTTTGGGCATTCGATTCTACAAACAAGATCTCTACAGAAGGAAGGCACAAGGGGAGCCTTTCCACCCTCACAGAGTGACGGAGGATACGCCATGCGTGGATTCCTGGGTGCTCTGGGGAGGTGAAGCATCTTGGATTATATTGGATTATGATGCAGCGCTTTGCTTTTTGGCGTTTGTGGAGCACTGGTCTATCGCAAAAGGGGGAGACTTCAGCAGGACTTAACTGCCTGGAGCACCCGACATCTGGTCTGCGCCGTGACCTCGAGAAATCAGCTGTTTGTGAGCTTATCCAGAGGGTGAAACAGATCACCCACGGATTTAGACTCTGGACGTTGTGGTCAACATCAGAAATCAGCGCGAGCTTATCCAGGGAGTGAACAGATCACCCTCGGATTGGGACTCTGGTCAGCTGTGGTCAACATCTGAGGTCAGAGCTTGGATCAGTGGAAAAAGTCCCGAATTGGATCATTTGGAGCAGAATCGCCCTTACAGACTGAAGGTCACAGAAAATACAATGTGTGCCTGATGTGAAAATATTGTTAATTCATATCTGACTCCCTTGGAAACAGCCTTGGGAAAGGCTGGATATCTAATCTCTCCTGAGATGTGCTTACTGTGGAAAAATTAGCTGCTGTTGTGTTGTCTGCTCTTCCCCTCCCCCCCGGAGAACTTTTCTATGAGCGTTATCGGAGGCATCCGGAATGTTTCATGGACAGAACCTCCCTGCCTCAGTCTCAACTTGCAACATGTAACTGTCATAAATGTGCTTATGATATGGTTTTTACTGGATCATGCGGTGTCTTGCAGACAAAATGTGATTCATTTTTTTTAATATCAACGCTGTAACCCCCATGTTTCTTTCCCTGTTTTCCCACCTTTGACCTTCATCCAGACTGGATGAGAGAGGCCGCGCTAAAGAACACGTCATGTGTTTTGATAAGGCAGCAGCTTTTCACACTCCTGGATGACTGTGAATACATACTTACGTTGTATCGGTGAAAATTGGTGCAATGTTAATAAAAGCTCTTGAATCTTGAATCTTGAAAACTATCTGTCCTCTGGATATTTATGTCTCCAGATTAAACACCATTAGAGCTAACTGAAGGCAGTGGAGGTCCTCTGTAAATCTCCCTTTGAGCTGTTTTTAGACATCATAAAGCGCCATAAACAACCTTGTTGTCCTGTATATGGACTACAGGCGGAAATTAGTATTATTACTATAACCTGGCACAATGCATCTTTCCTGTTTTTGTAGGTCAATGTATTGTTGTGCACTGTCCCTGAGAAAACAAATAAAATCATCATCATCATAAATTTTCATGGGCTAAAAAGAAGAAACATAGACGCATTGTCACATCTGTTTCATAAAATCATATTTAATGTTCTTGCCCACAGCTTTAGGTTAAGCAAGTCACAAAGATGCTAAAATATGTTACTTTTCATGGTATCTGGGTCCACGAGGGAAGGAAGTATACATTTATTTGATTGCTTTAGCAGGGAGATTTTACATTAGTAACCCAATTTTTACTGAATGGTATGGTATTTTCAATGATTAATTATCATGTGAGTCAGTATATTAGGCATTTGCCTTCTTGTAGCCTCTGTTACAAACTGACTGTTCGTCACTTCATCGTGTTAGCTGTTATAGCTCATCATTCTGGTTTGAATTAAAATCTCTTTTTCTAAACTGAGGCCCTTCAGAGAGCTATATACAACAGGTAAGCTATTAATTGTTCATAGCCTTATGAAAAACCTTGGTTCAAAAGATGTGAACTATCACTTTACAACACAGTGAAATCATAAATAGTTTTTATATTATTCAGAACGTTTGATGGTAAATAGAACTCCGCCCAGTTTATGATGACAGGGTATCGTTTATTCTGAAAACAGCTGTTTGTTTGTTTTTCGTGCATCATTTCTCCTCTCCAGACTCAGCCGTTGCCATGGTGATCTGCTACTTGGCCTTAATGCCACGTGGGAGGCTGGGAGGCCTCTTTGCATGTCTGTCGGAGCACGTCAATGACTTTATTTTACAGCATGGTAACAGAAAAGATATCCAACTGTATCATTTGATGACTGACCCCTGAGCTAAAAACAGACTGTCTGGAAACTCTCGGCACACTTTGTAATGATAATTTAAAACACTGTGATCTGCTGTAAAAGTTAGGAAAATGTGCAAATGTAAACTAAACTGAACTAAAATCAGGTTTAGATAATTTTAACCACACATGCAATATCGTACTATACCAACCCATACCATACCATACTATAATATACCATATACCATACCATACTATACCATACCAAACCATACTGTACCATACCATGCCATACCATATCAAACCATATCATACTATACTAAACCATACCATAACAAACCATACAATGCCATATAATACTAAACCGTATCATTTCAAACTATACCATACCGTACTTAACCATACAAGTTCAAAACATAACATATCAAACCATTCCATACCATTCCATACCATTCCGTACCCAAGGGCGTAACTTTAGGTCTAACATTGGGGGGGTTATGCTCTCTACCTATTTATCGAATAAATTACTTTTTTTTATGATTCAGGATATTTTAGGGTTAAAATATATTGTAATGCTTTTACTGTGATTTACTGTGATTTACTTAACTTTCCTGTTTTCTCTGTATTTATTCTGCTCATTTTTTGTTCCACATAGGTTCAACAAGTAAGAAAAAACCTCACTATTTTTCTGCATTTTTTTCAGCCATAACACATATTTTACATTTTTAAGATTTATTATATAACATACCTCAATTTCACAATTTTCAAAGAGTGTGTATTTACCTGGTTCACTACAGTTTAACTAGGAAAAATTACAACAAATGATTCAAATACAGCCATAATATGACAAGAGCAGAGTAAAACCCTGCATCATACCTGTCAAGTTTTGGATTTAAAAATAAAGGAAATTTTCTGCCGGGTACGCCGAGCCATCCCACTAGCCCAGGGATCTGCAACCTTTATGATCAAAAGAGCCATTTCTGCCCCTTTGTTCACTAAATTAAACGTTTCCGGAGCCACAATACCTGCTACAACTGGGATTCTCAACTGGTGGCCCACAGACCACTTTAAGTTTGTTAGAGGACAATTTTCTGACCTGTAGTTTTCTGGCCATTGTAAAGCTGAAAATATCTAAGATTTGTTGATATTTTTACATTTTAAGACTAAAAAAGACCAGATTATCATAAAGAAGGAAAAATAATGTGATCTTTCCCAATTAAAAAATAAAATAATGAACTATGCAGGTCTAGGTAAATTATTTTAATTGTGGAAAAATTAAATATCCTACTTCGAATAAATAAAGTTAACTTATGTTTTACTCCTTAGTTCTAGTATTCACACATTTGCAAAGGAAATGACAGGAAAAACTGCTAAAACTAGCCCTTTTTGTTGTTATAAGAACAAATAAAATTCAGTTTAAAGTTAGTTTTGATCAAAGCTTGGAAGAGCCACTGCTGAGGGACCAAAGAGCCGCATGTGGCTCCAGAGCCGCAGGTTGCAGACCCCTGCACTAGCCCAACCAAAGTCCAGGACCCCTTACATTTTAAGACAGGTTTACAAGAAATCTAAAATAACTACCTATCAGCCTCTTTCAAACCAGTTATGTGATCACAATCTGATAGGCCTACCTTTGTGCTTGACGGATTTTTCATGCTGACGGACATCGTTCCTTCCCCCATGAGAGACACTAAAGTCGCAGTTACAAATCTTAAAAAACGCGTAATTGTGCCCCACCCTACTCTTCTTTAGGAAAGTAAATTCGCTGTCCCATTTCTCAAGATATTTACACGAAGTCTTAACTATTTTGGCAGGGATGCGGACGCCTTCTCTCTCGTTACATTCATCTCTGTGTTTTTCCGGGTTTGTGTTCCCTGCTGCCAACACTAACATCGCGAGAACTGCCACCGAGGCTACTGCAGGGGGCAGTTCTCGCGAGGCTAGTGACAGAGGCAAAAAAAACGTGTCCCCGGCTGCTGCTGGAGGGGGGAGGAGGAGGGGGAGGCTGAGAACCAAAAGGCAGCTTTGAAGGCAGAGAGAGAGCAGTCGCGCTCGGGTCCGTGTACATTCAGGCAGTTCGTTTTTTCATTTGAAACAAAAAATGAAAAAACGAAAAAACCACTTGTTTTTTCGTTTTTCGTTTATTGAACCAAAACAAAAAAATGGATTACAATCCGTTATCCGATTTCCGATTTTGTGCACAAAACGAAAATGGAAAAAACGGATAACGACGGGTCAGTTTCGATTTTGTAATTTCTTTTATTGACAGCGGATATGACCCGGAAGTTCTCTCTGCCACGCAAATGTGACGTGTCGAAGCATTTGTGTGCACATTTAAGAGTGTAGAATGCATTTGAGCATATTTACACAGAACAAACTTTGTATTGTTTAAAAAAACTCTTAACAGAGAAAAATCTGGGAGATCGATACCGCGGCCCAGTTACATCAGTGTAATTATGATGAAGATATTATTGTGCTTTTATTGTGAAAAGACAACAGAGGGGGGGGGGCAGCGACCACTTTGTAACAGGTAAGGATCTCGTTTAAATCATATTTTCAGATATTTTATTGGACAGTTACTAGAAAGACAGGCGTTCGTATGCCAGGTAAGATATGTTATGCCCTAGCTTGTGTAGTGGTTCAACACTTGGTTGTTCCCAGAAAAATTCGATTAGAATGCTAATGTTGTTAGCGGTTAGCTTAGTGCTAGGAAATGCATTTACGTGTTTTACTTTAAAGTGGTGTCTTATATTTAGGTTGTCCGAGTGCAGCAGCTGATGTACATTCCCAAGACTGGGCCCCCACTGTTAACCTGGGGTACCAAAGAAGTAACGAGAGGCCACAAACAGAAGCATCCCACCGACGTGGGGAAAGAGCTAAGGAGCTGCTAAAAGTTACATACAGCTGCGTTTCTACATTGAACGCAGTACAGTCTCCGTGTTTTCTCCGGTAAGTTGATGAAAATACAGCATTTTTTTGCCACTATGAGGCGTTAGCTGAATGTTCTGACCATAATTTATCAACAGTAATATTTCATGTCGCCAGTTTTTTGTTAATTAAACATGTTAAAATGCTATTGTGTGTTAACTACACCTAACTCTTTCATCATGATGGTTTACTGGGTCTATTTCTGTCTAATTCATCGTTTTAAAATATCCATTACATTACAGCTTAAATTTTCAAAAGTTTATATCTTTATTTTTTATGATAATTCCAGAAAATACTTAGCCTTTTTTTCTGAGAGATTGATGTGGTTTAATATAGTTCAAATTATAGATCCTTTGTCAAAGACTGCAGCATAAATTGTGACATTATCATTAAATAAAACCATGATTGTGGAGATGAGTATTTTTTTTATGTTTTCCAGGTGAACCACATGAGAATGACTTCAGTGAACTGCATTCAAACAAAGGTAAAGGTACAAGTTCTTGTTTTCACAAAACAATAATTGCTGAATCAAGAAGTTTGGATAAAATTATTTAACACCATAACCTTCACAAATTGGTATTTACTGCAGGACTGTTAATTTGAATTTGTATTATATTATTAGTATGGTAATCATGGGTCAAGTTGAGATTAGACTCTTTCAAGACAGAACAAGAAATAAGAATTATTTCCAAGAACATATCAGCATCAACAAGTTGTAGAACCATAATAAATATATATATATATATATATATATATATAATATACACACTTCCAAGATGCCCAGCATTGCACAAAATTATTTTTTCTTCCACTGAAGATGTGTTTTGCTGCTATTCTTAGTCTCAGCCTGATGAACCTGCTGGTTATTTTTCTTTGCACATCATGACATGAAGGAAGAATGCTTTCTAACACACTTGCTTCTCTTCATAGAGTATCCATGGTGTTGGGGAGCTCCATGAAGGATTGACTGGTCCTTGTTCTGAAAAGCCTTTCAACTTTCTGGACCAGACTGAAGCTTCATGTGATGGCCGACACAGGACTCCTGGTTTGAATTCCTTCAGTGTCAGTAAGGTACCATGCTCTCCTTCCAGTCTCATCATTTTGCTTAATTGAACTTGAGCATTCATCACAGATGTTTGAAGACTTTATTTACTATGTATCCTGTAAGATGGTACAGAATACAGGTTTCACTGTTGATGAAATCAGAAGGACCTGTGTTTCCAATCAGCTGCTCCACACTTATGCCAGGACTGTGAAATGTCTCCTTAATGTCCAGGAACTCTGCCAGAAGACAGAAGACACGGGGTGGCGAGAGGACATCAGATCAAACCAGTGGTTCACCTGCTCCAGAATCCAGGCTGTTGTCAGGTTGGAGGGACGTCGCTGCTGCTCCTGCTCCACCATATGCACTTGCTGAAAACATGCATTGCAGGCTCCACCTTCATTTTCTTAAAATGACTTGGCTGAAGAGTTTTTTGTGAGATTTGGTGCAATTTTGAAAGGCATTTCTTCCTGAAATTCAACCATATCTTTCACTGAACCAAGTGAAACTTCATTGTGTTGAAGTCCCTCATTTAGCACAATGTCTGGTGGAATTATAAAAGTCTGTCCACGAACCAGGGCACTCTTCAAATTCTTTACCAGATGTGGGACATGAAGTAAAGCCTTTTATCTCGTCTTGCTGGGTGTTGGACAGATGTTTTGTTGTGGCCCACTCCAAATGCCCGCCACATCGCTCTGTTAGCACTGCCCATGTCAGTAGTGATGTTTAGCACGAGAAGGCCTATGGAAGCTGCTCTTTCAATGATTTCTAGAATGAGTGGCTCATGATTTGCCCAATTGGTAGAATTGCCACTGAAATGTTAAGACACCACTTGCTTCCATCTTGTTGTGCTTCCTGTATGTAATTAATAAATAGTATAAATATTTTGAGCCCTGATTGAAAATGTTTGTGCAGATTAAACTTACAGCACTCAGTTTGTGTTGTTGTGATGATGGTGATGTTGCTCCTGCTGACTTGATATGATGTAATTAATAAACAATAGTAGTAAATGTACTTCATTAAAGCTTGTTTTACATTTTACATATTTTATAATTGTTTTGTAATTTATTTTTACACAATTAACACTTATTTTGTCATCTGTTATGATTATAACTAGAAACAGTAACATTTTAATCAGTGAATTACAATTTTACAGTAGTAGTCAGGCTACAAGCACAATCAACTCTGTTATCCAGGTACGTACTTGGTTGCTATAAAAAATACAAATAGAACAATTATATAATGTGCAGAAATGAAGACTTCATCCCAGATCTAAGGTAAGCTGGAGCAGATACTGATGGAGGACAAGGTAGATCATTCTCATGTACAGAACATCAGAAATAGCTTTCTAATAAGCGTTACTCTTATTTTCTTGTTTTTTTTTTACATGTGTAACATTATAAAACACTGTTGAAATGGCTATATTGATCATTGTATTGCATAGACATTTTTTTCTCCAAACAAATGTGTTTACAGTTTCGTTTCACTGTAATGATCTGCCACGTCTAAAAAGACTTTAAAAAAACGCATAGTCAGTGAAATAACCAATAATCAGTTAAGTAATCAGTTTGTTACTGCTCAATAATTACTGAAAGATGTTGGACAAAGTAAGAAAAGTCGCATTTTGGGTTCTGTTGCGCCAGTAGCTGCTCAAACTGACTGGCAGCGTCGAGCTGTGAGAGCTGCATGAACCACGTGACCACCTAGCGGCGTCACATTTGCGTGGCAGAGAGAACTTCCGGGTCATATCCGTTGTCAATAAAAGAAATTACAAAATCGAAACTGACCCGTCGTTATCCGTTTTTTCCATTTTCGTTTTGTGCACAAAATCGGAAATCGGATAACGGATTGTAATCCATTTTTTTGTTTTGGTTCAATAAACGAAAAACGAAAAAACAAGTGGTTTTTTCGTTTTTTCATTTTTTGTTTCAAATGAAAAAACGAACTGCCTGAATGTACACGGACCCATGCGCTAATGGAGTACCTCATGAGCTGTAACTTTTAAACCTGATTAATAATCTTACCTTATTGCCTTCTCTGCCTGCTTTAAACCCATGTATTTTCCATTTTAGTATAGATTTTTACAATAAAGATGTATTAAAAAAATCTTCACTTTTATTATTTAGATATGCACAAGGTTCATGTTAAAATGGCAAAACGTCACACTGTGATCTTTAAAACTGCTTTTACAATAAGCTACAGACTTGAAAATAATTTGGTTAAATTTTGTCCTTAAATGTTGAAGGTTTGTCATTCATTAAATTTAAAAACATTAAAGTATTACTTATTAATTAGTCAGTTGGTCTGCAAATGCTGTGGGGCCCTCCTAGAAGAGCTGAAGAGGTGGCTGTTGATGTCTGTGTCTCCCTGGTAAAGCTGCTGCCCCAATGACCTGGAAGCAGAAGATAATGGATGGATGGATGGATGGATGGATGGATGGATGGATGGATGGATGAATGATGGCGGAGACCATCAAACAGCATGAGTGGTCAGTTCAGTTGAACACCTGCCTGTTTGCTTCAGATCAGCTGTTAAAATCTCTGCAGGTTCTAATAAAAGGTGCACCAGGTCTTTCAGCTGAATCTCTCAGGGGTCACAGTTGGACGGTCGATAACTGAAAACTGTCCTTTCTGAATTTTTGACTGTTTTTGTCTGACTTCATCCTAGAATCAAAAAAATTATAACGTAATAACAGTTGAGCAGATTCTGGTAATCTTTTCTTAGGATTCATTAAAGGTCAAATGCAAATGGAAATTTTTCTTAACTTCCAGTATGAATTTAAACAAACACTATACACACTTAACATTGTAAAATGTGTTTAGAAAATTTAATGTTCAAGGAGACACCACTTGAGAAAAAAGTTTTAATAGGAAAATTAACAAATAGAAAATGTACAAAAATAAAAAAATACTGCATCCAACTAATGATCAGTGTTGCCAGGTGAAAAACGTAGGATTATCGTACTAGAGACATAAAATTATCGTATTTTGAGGGAAATTATCGTACACCTGTCATAACCAAAATAGCAAGTCTATTAATGCGCTATAGTCATTCTAGTGTTGAATAGTCCCTTCTTCTTGTTTTTTTTAAATTGGCGATTGGCTTTTCTCTTGCATTTGTTGTTGGATGTAACTGGGACCCCGTGTACATAATCTCGTTTTCAACACATGTACTACATGCGGTGCAAATGACAATAAATTCTCTCTGACTCTCTGACTCTGGCAGACCAACTAATGTGCATTACCGCCACCTATTGAGCTGGAGTGGGGACAGGAGATAAACAAGGGAAAAATAATAATTCTGTAAAATTAATTTAATAACTTGACTAAATTCTCTCTATTAAGTTTGTATTTTTCAAGAAAATAATAATTTGATCTTTAACTTTACTGAATTTCACTACTAAAAACATCCCTCATTGTAAATTTAAAGGAGACCACATATTGGTTTTTTAAAATTTTATGGTATTTCTGTGGGTTATCCAGACCATATTCATTCAATTTAATGCACAAAATAATTCTTAGATAATAAAATATCCCCTTTCTAGTTATGCATTTTCTGACTTCCGTTCTAAACGACCGGTTTATGAATGCCACGCCCTACAAAAATCTGTTTACATTTACTCCGCCCTCTGTAACAGCCAGTATCTCTAATATGTTGTTGTTTTAAAATTAGCTCTTTTTTTATTACTCATTTGACTTACTGTTAGTGCTAGCTTAAGATAACTTACCGAAAGCCGTCTGCGCGCACCGCCATTTGCAGCTCCTTTTAGCATTAGCCCACCTCCGAGGCTAAAGATAGCTTTTCCGGGCGGGCGGTGCTTAGCTCCGCTCGTTGCATGCGGCGCTTTGGGAGCGAGCTGCTTCAGTCCACACACACACAAAGTTCACCGAGTGTCTCCAGTTAATTTATCCGCATGAGGCAACCTCTGACCGGACCTCAAAAGCCAGCAGTAGCCAGCAGTTCCTGCACGCAGATGGTGTCTTCGCCGGCGGTCTGCTCGTTATATTTCTGCCGGCTGCGTGTTGATAGCGATCGCTAAAAATTGAACTAAAACGTAAAAATAACAATTATACTTTATTTATAAAGCCATTTAAAACAACCACAGCTGCAATAAAGTGCTGTACACATGAAATTAAGAACATTTAAACAAAAGATGAGATGAAATCAGGAATCAGGTGAGGGGCTGGACTCAGGTTTGAGGTGGGTTGTGGCTGCGGTTTGTGATGTCACAAACCGCAGGAAGCGAAAACGAAGTGTTTCTATGTTAATTGCAGTGATATCTCTCACTGTATAGACCTTCATACTATGTATGATGGCATTGTGGGTGCTTTGAGTGAGTCTACAAGATCATTCCTTACATGCAGAAAGACTAATAACATCAGGCCAGGTTGGAATAAATATGTGTCAGGATACCATGCAGAAGCGAAACAGGCATATAAGATGTGGGTAGAAGCAGGTAGACCAAGAAATGGGACTATTCTTGATTATAAAAAAATAACCAGTGCAAAGTTTAAATATGCTATTCGGTACATTTCCAAATATGAACAGAACATGAGAGCAGACTCTATGGCTGAAAAACTGCTTTGTAATAATGCCATTGGCTTTTGGAACGATGTCAGAGCTTTAAACAGGTCTGCTGCATTATTCCCCAGTACCATAGAGGGCGTATCTGGGGCTCATAATATAGCAGAGCTATGGAGACAGCACTATTCTGCTTTATTTAACTGTGTAAAAAGTGAACCATATGGACTGGGAAATATTGCTAAGAGTGATGTGGTTATAACCCCTAGTGAAGTCCAGCAGGCTATAGCGTACTTGTGTGAGAATAAGGCAACAGGTTCTGATGGCATTACAGCAGAACATCTGAAATATGCTAGCCAAAAAGTGGCTGTGCTGCTTGCAATTTGTTTCTCTGGGTTTCTAACCCATGGACAGTTGCCTGATTCTTTATTATCTATCACTCTTGTGCCGGTAATTAAGGACAAAACTAGTAAGGTTGGTAGCCTTAATAACTACAGACCAATAGCTTTAGCTAGTGTGATCTCTAAAGTGTTAGAAAAAATCTTGCTTGATCGTCTTAATCAGTTTATTAGTACAACAGATAATCAATTTGGTTTTAAAGCCAAGTTGGGAACTGATTTCTGTATTTATGGCCTGAAAGAGGCAGCAAGAGCATATCTATCAAAAAAATCATCTGTGTTAATTGGGTTTATTGATGCCTCTAAGGCATTTGATCGTGTCAATCATTACAAGTTATTTGACAAATTAAAACAGAGAGGTGTTCCAGATATTATTATACGAATTTTAGTTTACTGGTATTCTAACCAGAAAATGCATGTCAAATGGGGCAATAACATCTCTGCTTCCTTTGGTGTGAGTAACGGTGTGCGTCAGGGTGGGCTTCTTTCACCTGCCCTGTTTAACATTTATATGGACGACCTGTCAAAAGAATTGAACCTCTGTAAAACTGGATGTGTGATCGGTGATACCCTGGTTAATCACTTTATGTATGCTGATGACCTGGCTGTCCTCTCGCCCAGCAGTGCTGGTTTTCAACAGTTACTGAATATCTGCTCTGATTATGGGCTGAGATTTGATGTGCAGTACAATGCTAAGAAAACGGTTGTGCTAATATGTAGGACTAAAGCAGACAAACAACTCTGTTTCCCTGATTTCTTTTTGTCAGGACAAAAGTTAAATGTTTGCTCAAAAACTAAATATCTGGGTCACTACATCACTGACCAGCTATGTGATGATGATGACATTTATCGACAGTGTCGCATGTTGTACGCCCAGGCAAACATTCTGAGGAGGAAGTTTCACATGTGCACTAATGAGGTAAAAATATGTTTGTTTAAAGCTTACTGTACATCCTTGTATGCAGCTCCTCTGTGGTGTAAATTTAAAAAAGCTAGCATGCAGAAGCTTAAGGTTGCTTATAATGACTCCCTGAGAATTCTACTTAAGAAACCCAGGTTCAGCAGTGCAAGTGAAATGTTTTGTAATGCACATGTCAGAACGTTTCAGGCGCTCATGAGAAATTTGATGTACAAGTTTATGCGTCGTTTGTGCAGCTCCATGAACAGTCTTATTGTAACGTTTTCACATCCCTCTGTCAGTGCGCTAAGATACCAGTCGGCTCTGTGGAATCATTGGTACACGAGTCTTTTATAAGATTTTATTTTTTATTATATATATTTTTTATTCCTTTCTTTTTTTTTCGGTATGTGTTGTGTGTGTTATGTTTTTTTGTGGACCACGAGTCTGCTGAATAAAGTTGATGATGATGATGATATCAAAGATAAATAAAAATACTTAAGAGTAAATAAACCACTGGGTGCATTTTTTTTGGCACTAGGACTGTTTTTTTATGAAGTACA
>JBBPBX010026520.1:23359-38026 GCA_038048925.1 Garcialebias charrua | reverse complement strand
TATTATATATATTATTTTATTTATTTTCATTGTATATTAATCTGCCCTTATGTTCTCATTTTTAAGTCTGCCTCTAATATGCCTTCTATGTATATTCGAACTACTGTAAATTGCCATACTTGTTTGTACTTGTTTTGTTGTGTTGTTAAATAAAACTACCTAAAAAAATAAAATAAAAAATAAATCTGCTTTTTGTTGATTTTTTTTATACAGACGTATTTATAAACTAGTTTTATTGGTATTTTACATTGTGACAGCGACATGTTCTCAATCTTTAATGTTGTTGAGTGTCAGAATGGCGCCGGAGCAACATAGACCTGAGACATGAGCACAGGAAGTGGGCATGAATTTATTTAGACCACAGAGCATAGCAAAAGACTTTGAGCATGCGCATATTGCGCAGTTTCTAATTAAAAAAAGTTAATGGAACTATGGTGCGCAACGACTTATATTTTTGCTTTTGCAATTTTTCCAAATTTGCAAGGAGTGTAGCCGCATGATTGAACCTTGTGATACTGAAGAATTTCATTTAGATGGTGGATAGTGAAGAAGTTAAGTTATAAGGGCCAATGATTGACTGATTAAGGAAAACATAATTCGGAAGCACTGAATAAATGTTTAACATTAAAACTTTTCCTATCAATCAGCACATTTTTTTGTTTGTTTTTCCTTTAGCCATATTGTTTTAATATATTTGCTGGTGAAGATTCTCAGTCATCCAGGACATGGTAAATTCAAAAAAGTTCCAAACAAAAACAACAGGACTTTATTTGTAACAGAATAATACATTCATACATACATACATACAGTATTTTCTGGTGTATAGGTTGCACCTGTGTATAGGTTGCATTGTCCAATTATCACCAATAGGTTGGAAAAATCCCTAGATAGGTCGCACTGGTGTATAGGTCGCACCTTCGTTTAGCTCTGCTGCAAATGTCTGCCACAGGAGTGCACAGCAAGGCTTTTAAGAAGATTAACACTTAAAAACAATTATTTGTTTGATAAAAATTATAGCAAATATGTGTCTGAGCTGAACTTTTCCTTAATAAATGAACGTAATTGTGAAATGAGCTGGATTTAAAAATTTGTTTCACCGAAAGTGATAACAAGCCATATATAGGTCGCACCTGAGTATAGGTCGCAGGCCTTGAAAAAAACATAAAAAGGTGCGACCTATACACCGGAAAATACGGTACATACAGACAGACAGACAGACAGACAGACAGACAGACAGACAGACAGACAGACAGATAGATAGATAGATAGATAGATAGATACACTAGATTGATAGATAGATACAGTAGATTGATAGATAGATATAAAATAATTTCTTGTGCAGTGCTGAACTATGTATTGTTTATCCTTTTGTGACATGATTAAAAACATTCATAAAAAAGCATATACAAATAAACCAAGTTTGTTTTATTTATACATTATGGATAACATTGTAATTAAATAAAACGCTTGTCCAATCTGTTTGTTTCTAAACGAAGGCGGAAGTACGGTTGGGTGCATCCTCTTGCCTCACCTGACTCTTCACAACTGTCATGGCTGCCTCCTGCTCGTTGGTGTGCTGCGAAGAGGAGACGACAAGCGACAAAGCTGTCCTAGGTGAATATTTTCATTTATATAAAAGTTAAGTTCCGTCATGACAGATTGTGTTGTGTTGTTCTTAGAGGTGTCGTTTAAACTACAAAATGCGCGTACACGTGGGTGCTCGTGACCGTTTTGTCAGACGCGAACCTTTTATTTTTTTCTTGATTGATTATTATAAGACATACAAAACGGGGACAGTTACGATTTATTTATTTATTTTTACATATTTATTCATGTTTTAAAAATCAAATGTAGCAGCAGGAATGTGTCTCTCCCCCACACATTTCCTGAGAGTAATAAAACAAATAAATAATAATAAATAAATAAAATGTTATGTGTTGCCATCATTGTATGTTCCCATACAAGGACAAAATTGTCTCTCTGCATTTAACTTATCGCACCTGGGATACACCCAGGTGGAGCAGTGGGCAGCTTTGTAAGGCCTGGGATTGGGTGTCCTGCTCAGAGACACCACGTCATGTGACCGGGGATCGAACCCATGACCTTTGGGTCCCGAGTCAGCTGCCCTGCCTCTACACCATAAAGTAATACTGTAGTTGTATATTTTGAATAAAGTAGATGCCATTTCCTTCAATCTGGTGTATTTGAACAGGTTGTTAAACATTTATGTTTACCCATACTCTCCCACTAATCAATGGATTCGTTCATTTGTTAACTGTCGACTAACTGCTGTAGACCTCAACATCTGTGTAAGCCTGTGTGTGCACTCTGCCCCCTCACAAGTAAACTGGCTGGAAACATCTGGTTGTGTCCTCAGAGTAAAGAGATGATTAAAGGAGATTTATTTGACCCAACAATGATCATCCTCCTCATCATTTTCAGTTCAGTTCTTGCTTCATTCAGGTTCTGTCATACGTCCAGACAGAGTAGACAAACGCACCTGAGCACGATTTATTTTACCTGGACACAGCTGACAACACGAGAAACATTTTTTTTTTCTCCATGAACCGAACCTACAGGCTCAGCCCAGTTCACTCGCACCACACCACCAGGAGAGCTATGGGCTGAAACTTATTCCATCAGAAACTGAATTTAAATAGCTGCTTTGAAACTGAATCTAATGGTTTGAAACTGAATTCATTTGCTTTGAAGATTCAGTTTTATAATTCAGTTTTTTGTGTCACGTATCCGGGTCCTTCCAGAGCAGGGGTCTGCAACCTGTGGCTCTGGGGCCACATGCGGCTCTTTGGTCCCTCTGCAGTGGCTCTTTCAAGATTTGACCAAAACTGAATTGGTTGTTATACAAACAAACAAACAACAAAAAACTACTAGCCTGGCCCTCGCCTTCCTGCACAGCTCCGCTCAATTCTCATTTCCCTTCACTGCACAGTCTGGGACTTCTCCCATAGACAAGGATTTCTCCGGCTGATTTTTGACCGGACCAATCAGAGAACAGAAGGGGCGGAGTTTTTGGCCCCTAACCCACGCCCCCACCTGTCCCAGCGCAGCCAGCGAGCATTCGCATGTTCTCATTCAAAGCGATGCAAAGCGATGCAGGACTGTTTTATATGTGACACAAATGTATTAAATTCCCCTTCTTAATCCCTTATCTGGAGTTTTCTTTTGTTTTTTTGGCCAAAAGTCAAGTGATCGCTCCCTCCTCCCTCCTCCTCCTCTCCCTCCGCTGATGAGGAAATGCCTCAGGTTGTCACGAGAGAATTAAACTCGGGTTTTACATTGCTGCCCGAGTCCCATCAGATTTTCTGGTCTTCTGGTGTGCTGGACCAGCGATCCATGGTTTTATTTTTTTAGAACGTTTTATTAACATATAAACACAGAATATGCAGCGGCAGCGAGAGAAAATGCAGCAGGAGGCAGAGCTGATCTCAAGTTCAACAGACCACGGGGGAGCAGCCATATATGGCTCTGAGGGGGAGGGAGCAGAATGCTTTTCCCTGTTCAAAATTTTTCTAAGATCCAATGGTTTTGTTCCTCAGGCAGAGGCCACGCCTCCAGCAAGAATCGGTTCTCTATGGAGAAAGTCCAGACCCTAGTACGAAGCGAAGTGAAGGACAAGGGTCTGGTTTTAACCAGGCTAAAAAACTACTAGTTTCAGCAGTTTTTATGTCATTTCATTGGCAAATATGTGGATATTGGAACAAGTACAAGGAGTAAAACTTTAACGTTATGCTTTATTTCTATACTTAATTCATTTTTCCACAATAAAAAAAAAAACCTAGGTTTGTATAGTTCATAGTTTTTATTAATTTTAAAAAGAACCCTCTCTTTAAAATAATCAGTTTTTTAATTTTTCATTGGTTGGAAGGGGCTGTGAAACGACTCCTTGTTGTGGTTTCTCCCGAGTTTTTCCTCCTGTTTGATCATTATTGTTATTTTCAGTCCGCTTTTCAAACGGCTGCGTCGAAGATGCTGACAAACTGGACTTCAGCACGTTCAAGAACGTGGATGAAAACAACCCGAGGAAGAGGAGCAGGCGGATAGTGGTGAGGATGAAGGTGGAGTAATGTGCAGTTTGGAGGTTCTTTAATAATCCGCTGTTCTCCTGCGTCGAGGTGGCCGAGTCAGACAGGATGTGTTATGTTGGACAGAACTTTGGAGCTGGATCCATGAAGTGCAACAACTTTTGCCAGTGAGTGTCCGCTTCGTGTTGAGTTTTGTTGTGAGGAGGGGATTCAAACATGATGGTTGGTGCCTCCTCCTCAGATACTATGTTGGAGTCCTGAACAAACGGACCTTGCAGATGGAGGTGCACAGCGCCCAGGTGTTCAACCTGCAGCCTGTTATACCAGGTACCTGCATCCCCGCTTGGCACTGAACGGAACTGGACCAGCTTGTTGTGAGGAGGTCACATGTGACTTTAAATGTTCTGATCGTGTCTTCAGGAGAGAGCACCGAGACGGCAAAACCTCAGCACTCTGCTCAGGCCTACAAAGACAAGGTACAAGCACCAGATGGTCTTTTGAGGAACAAACTTTAAAAGCTGAAGTCATGCACAGATGTTTTTCTTCGTGGATGTTTTAGGTTGATTCGTTGATTGAGGCGTTTGGCACCAACAAACAGAAGCGAGCTCTGAGCTCCCGCAGGCTGAACCAGGTGGGGAGCGACACCCTGCATCAAGCTGTGGCTAAAGCTGCCGGCGCCGTGATCGACCACAAGGGCCTGGAAGGTGAGGCAAACCGTCACGCTGTTCTGTGTGCGGTGGGTCAGGTATTATCGGGTCTTTAAACACCAGTAACAATAATAAACTCAGCTCTCAGGGTGAGATATGAGAGGAGAAAACTTTTAAAGGAGAATATATTCGGGAAACAAATGTTTTATGAAGCGCAGCTGGATGCTTTTTATAACCAGCACATCTGGGCGGCTCCTCTCCTGATGTGAGTTTCTTTACATTTTAAAACAGTGCTTCAACTATATGTGAACCTTTCATTAAAGCTGTGTGACCTTTGAACTTGAGGGGGGCATCAAACTCATTTCTTTAAGACCCAAAGTAATAAATACATTTGCCATGTTTTTCAAAATATTCATTCAGAAATATGAATTCAGCTCATTATCTTTTTTAAATTAATCTAAAGTTGAGAGTTTACTAGAATACATTTCTATTAACTACCTACATAGACTTTCGATCACCCATTTATTAATTTGACTTATTTTTAAGAAATCATTTTTATCACAGGCCATCAAAACATTTTTAAAGCTCTATGAAACCCCGTACGGCTGTTTACATTCACCTGACAAACACAAGGAAAAACAACTCGTTAGGCAGACACCGTCTCTGTGATGTCTCAGACAGGTGTTTGTGTCACTCAAACTAAAGTTCTGACTGAAGTGGACATTAGAGCGAAACTCCTGTGGAGTGGGGAAAGCTGCTCTCGTGCCGTGGCTGGAGTCATGTGACCACGCTGGCCCTCAGATCTGATGTTTCTGTTTGAACCGCTGCAACAAAAGCAATGTAATGATGTGGGGGCATCTTCATGCTGACTGCAACTTGATCCACGAGACAGTTTTCTATTAAAGTAGTCCCCCGTTTATCGCGGGGGTTACGTTCCGAACCCCCTCCCCCCTGCAATAAATGAAAAACCACGAAGTAGGAATTCTATATTGTATTTATTTTGTATATATTTTAAGGTTTCATAAAGCCTTCCCACACTATTGCAATGTTCTAAACTCTTAAACCTACGTCATTTTAACAACGTACACATATACTGCACAGTAGCCACGTACTGCAAACAAAACCACACAATGGTCCCGATCGAGTCCAAATCCAGATGAAAAAAGTCCCGGTGAGCTCTGGAGAAAACTCTGGACCCTCCAAGCAATGCCTCCCTGCTGTAGATGCTCCATGGGCTGGCAAGCAGCACCCAGATTGACCAGTGATGCTGGAAGTCCGGTTCTGGTCCAATTCCCAGTCGGTTCCTTACGGCTCTCTGAATCCACTGAGCGCCAAAGTCACTATGAATAAGCACCGAACTTTTTCGGATCGGATCAGAACTTTCCCTCCATTTCAGCAGAAAGCAATGGCTGGAAGCACTGTTGGGGCTTCTGGGAAATGTAGTCCTTTTGATTGGCGATACGGTGTAGGCTCAATAGCTGTGTTTCCATCAAGGTTTCTAGATGCGCATTTTGAAGATCGCATCAGAAAAGCTAAATGGAAACGGCACAATTCGAATTAACTTCCTCTAATTCGCAAAAAAGTTGATACGCTCGCTTGAGGTGTTTTTTGGGTTTTTCGAAACAGAGCAGATGCGCAAAACGACAGATGGAAACAGATTTGCCGACTCAGTTCTGCCGTAGCGAACATTCACGTCATGTGACTGATCAGCTGTTTCCGCTCCGGACAACAATAATAATAATAATAATAATGAATTCCATTTATAATGCACTTTTCATTAATAAAAATCTCAAAGTGCTAGACAACATGTAACATCGCTAAAAACTAGTTGGCATGACAGAATAAATACAACTTACCCGATAGCAACACATTCCTGAAATATTCTCTCCATTTTGCCGAGATGTGTGGTTTGGTTCCTGTTTTCAACCGCTACTTCCCGTTTACTGTAGACATGCGTAACGCTGACGTCTTGACGTAATGCCGCTTTGCGTGGCCTGGTGGATGCGCTTCAAGCCAGTTGATGGAAACACTTCTGATTAACATTTATTTGTATTTACATTTTTGCGAGATTTCAAAAATTCGCTCAAAATTCGAAATGAAAATAGATGGAAACACGGTTATTAAGAGAAAACTAAAAAATGGCGGCGTATTTTTTGTGTGTTAATTTTGTTCTGTATCCCGTACAGTCCCAATCATGTAATATTAACGTTGACAATCGTGTGAATTTTTATTTATTTTTGTCTTGTACAATCTTACTTTGAAAAACTGTGAAAGATCGAGTCCATAAAAGTCGAACGGTGACGCAGCGAGGGACTACTGTAGATGAGGAACCCCGGCACGTTTAACTATCACAAGATCTTGTTGCACTCGTAGTAAAATCTGAAAAAAAACATGAACTATTCCTGTAGAAAATCTGAAAAAACATGAAATATTCCTGTAGACTTTTGCTGCTCTAGTTGTAATTATTTCTCTTGTCGATGAGCTTCATCAGAACTGTTTTCCACCTGTTCTCCTCAGCTCTCCAGCAGGAAGTGGCAGACGTAGAGTCCCAGGGATCTCTGGCTTCCCACCTGCCTCCCTGCAATCCAAACGCAGAGAAACTGGAGGACGTCTACCCGTTCGATGAGCGTATCCTTTATTTACCACGTGTTTGTGTGTAACTGTAGTGTGAAGAATACAGCAGAGGTTGTTTCTACCCTCAACTGGTTCAACAGTCTTGAGTCCGGATGAGTTTGCTGCTTTAGAGCACGCTGGTTCCAAGATGGCAGCTCTTACCACAGAAGAGCTGAATAAGCTGAGAGATGAAGAAAAGTACGGCAGCAAGTGGCGCACACGTGTGGATTTACATTTTTCCTAACAAGCGTCTTGTTGCATTCTGATGTATTTGTCGTTATTTTTCATTTGCTGAAGGTCTCTTTGTGTTATGAAGCGTCTGGAGAACATGCCGACTGTGGACAAAGACCGAGACAGAATGGCTCGCTGCACCTTTTACCTGTCTCTGCTCCTGAACCTGGCTCAGCAGAGGATCGTCACCCGAAAGTGTGAGCGATCCGATTTCCTTTGACGCTGCCAGTGCAGACTAAAAAGTTCCCAGAATACTTTGTGAGGAAGGAACAGATCAGAGTAGAAGACGAGAGACAACACTGCAGCAAAGTGCTCAATAATAGTAATGAAACAATCTTTTTTTTTTTTTTAATTATGAAATAATTTAGGAAGCAGCGCACATCAGTGTTTGGAACACAAGAGCTACATTTTCTAATGTCAACCTTGGTCTTTTTATGTTCTAAAATTCTTTGAACTTTTAAAGGTGCCATCACAATATTCAACATAAGCTTACCTGATTGTAGTTCCTTCTGATGGGTGACTTTAATCATTATTAACAAACATACAGGCATTTTGGATAAAGATGTTTGAAAACGTGTAGACAAAATGTGGGACAGAAGAACCCTTTAGATGTCATTATGAGATTTTATGCTGTTAGCTGTGTAAAACATAAAAACAAGTTTCACTCTGTGGTATTTACAAAAATCATGGTTGTGGCTCCATCTCCATCTACCTCGTTCATCCTGGAGGACCCCAGTGCATTTCCAGAGATGATTTGTAACCCCTCCAGAGGAAGGTGACCAGGAAGCATCCAATTAAATGTCCGAATCACCTCAACTGACTCCTTTTGATGCAAAGGAGCAGCGGCTCTCTTTTGACTCAACCATTTCTTCATAGACCTGTCGCGATAAATCAATTAATCGCATGATAAATGACAATTATTGACCTCATTTTCACTTATCAGCTGTATCGTTTCTTCGTGTCTCTTTCTACTGAAGACACTGGATGACAAAAGGCTCAACTCCGGTGCTCTTCACTGACTCCTCCCTTTCTCTTTAAAATCTGTTTTAATAATAATAATAATAATAATAATTGTCTAATCTTGTCATCTGCGTATGTTTCCCATACACAGACGAAATTCATCTCTGCATTTAACCCAACCACCTACCAGGCGGTGCAGTGAGCAGCCATAGAAGGCGCTCGGGGAGCTGGAGAAATAGGTGTGCACTCATAGACACCCCAAGATGTGTAGCGTTTAACGATCCAGAATCGTGTTTTTGGATCATTCAAAGCTGAGAAACTAAGCTAACAGGCCGACCTCAGGGGAAAAAAGCTTAAAAAAGCCATTTTGAGAACCGAAAAAAGGAAAGGGAGACAACCCATGTCACGTCAAGAGGCCTCCCTCCCATTTTTCTTGAAGCGGCACACTACTTGCTCCCTCACTGTCCATCATTCGGTTCAAACTGTCTTATGCGGTGGTCAAAAATAGGTACTATACTAAAAACAAATTGATCAACATTTCTTCTTAAATTCGACAATAATGACCACCGGTAATGTCAAATTTCAAACAACATTATCGTTAATCGCAATAAATTCTGACACAATTGACCAGCAACATTTGTTATTGTGTCACCATGGCCTACCAAAGCAATGCCCTCATTACTGAGGATGAGGTCCATCCTACCATCACTCAGGAACAAGATGCCCAGATATATAAAACTCCTGAGGCAAACCCGTTTTCGTAACGTTGGAACCACTCCAGCTGCTTCACACTCAGCGGTCAACCACCCCAGTGCACGTTGAAGGTGTTGGCCAGAAGAACCACATCATCTGCATAAAGCAGCACTGAGACCTTAAAGTTCTCAAACCTGACTTCTCCATGACCGCACCTTGACACGCTCTCAAGGCACAGTCCTGGCTGCACTATTCATTATTTTTCATTTAGATGGACTGAAACAGCAAAACAGCTGTCTAAAGTCTAAATCTGATTACCGTACTTGCATAGATGAGAAATGTCTGAATGTTTTTGATCCTAAATTAACAAAACAGCCCAGAAGTTTGTTTTTGCTCTGCCATTGAGAGCAGTCATCAGGGAGAAGTTCAGAGTTGAAACATGCTTTTTAAAAAACTTTTCTATTTGCATGAAATGTGTTTGAAGTGATGTAAAACATGATATTTAATACATAATGTGTGTGTGTGCAGTTGGTCATGAGGAGGGCTGTCCTCGCATCATTCAGAACAAGCTGTTCAGAACGTTCACCGTTGAAACTTTCAGCAATGGCAGGTATGACGATCAGAGACTGAAGCCACTTTGTGAACCAGGAGGTTCAGTGCTGTTAGGAAGAAAAGTTGCTTTAAATGAGAGCTTTTTAATGAGCAATGATTTTTGTTTCCTTCCAGGGTCCTAAACAAAGTGTCCACATCAATGCAGGCCAAACTGGCAGCTTACAGCCTGGCTCTGTTGCTACACATGTGTCACATGAGCGCAGACCTGACGTTACTGCATCGCGACCTGCGAATCACTGAGGCCAAGTAAGCAACGCCTGACGTGCATAGGTTATGTAGATAAATAATGCTGAGTAATGTTTCATCAGGTGCTCCTTTTCGTATTTATCGCCCGCCCCAAAAAGCAGGCAATAAAGATTCTGTTTGTTGTGATGGAAAAAATACATCACGGACTAGTGAACAGATTTTAATAATTAACATTCAAGAATAATAAAAGACATGTCACTCCAAAATATATAAATACTTTAAGTATTAGCAGACTGTGTGAGATCTACAATCTTAGTTTGAAACTTTGGCATAAAAAACAAGGATAGAAAAATGCATTTCTTTTAGCGATGCATGATATTAGATTTTTGGCCGATATGCCAAAACTTATTTGGCCGATAACCGATACTAATACTGATATTTATTTCCCTAGACCTACTTGGAGACTAAATAGCTTTCTCTGTTATGGAATTAAAACAATACATTATTCTGCATGGTCTTTGTCAGTTTGGCATGCTACCAAATGCAGATGCCAAAAAGGGGCTGACAATGATGTAACACTTGAACTTGGATTATGTTTAATGTCAGATTTATTAATGACATTTACTCCTCGCATCACTGACGCTGAGCAGTCATTGCAAATAGCAGTTCTGCTATCAGCTTCTGACACTTTAAAAAAACTCCTACACCGCCTACATTTTTACTCCTTTCTCTCCAGCCGTGATCAGACCAGATATATATACATGTAAATCGGTTTACGGCGCCGCGTAGGAATGGACCTACGTCGTAAGTCGAGGACTACCTGTACAGTACTGTATTACCAAGCACTTAGGCTGTTCATAGTAAATGGGAGATGCGTCGTAACAACGAAACGTCGTAACTCGAGACTGTCGTAACCTGAGGACTACCTGTGTGTATATATATGTATATATACAGTACTGTGTATATATATATATATACAGTACTGTATTTATATATATATTCAGTACTGTATATATGTACGTATATATATATATATTTATATATAAACACGTGTGTGTGTGTACAGTAGTCCCTCGTTTATTGTGGGAGTTCCATACCTTGAAGACCCGCGATGTGAAAAATCATGAAGTAGGAATAGTAGTACAGGTACATATAATGTTATCGGGTACCCACACTCTTCTGCTGCAGAGCGAGTTCATCCCACACTGCAGGACGAAGCTTCTCCTGGAGTGTGGGCTGCACACAGGTGCTAAATTATTTAAAATAAAATTATTTAAAATAAAAATCCATGCCAATTGTGCGGCTCATCCATTCATTGTGTGTCCTGTCCAATCTTTCTTTGAAAAACTGCGATAGAGCGAGTCCGCGAACAACGAACCGCAAGCGCATTTTATTTAATTCTGTTTTTTATAGCCGATGTCCGATATTTAACTTTTTGCTAATATCGGCCGATATTGATACCATGCCAATAATATCGTGCATCTCTAAGTTTTTCCTATTAAATGTGTGTTTTGATCACATTTCAAGAAGTTTCATCAGTGACAGGCTTGTTGCAGGATGTCGGCCAACAAAAGTGTTCTGTTCTTACAGGATGGTTGAGGTTGCAAAGTCAATGGGATTGTCTTTGAATAAACCGGCCCGGTCCAAGAGTGGCGAGGCCGGACTGAGCCAAGACAACCGGCAGGCCTCCGTTGTTCTGCCCCTGGTCAAATACGATCAGTTCCACGAGAGACGCAAGCGCAAGAAAATGCACTGAAGATGTAAAGAACAGGAAACGAGACTTTAAGAAGTGGCAACAACACAACCAGGAAGTGTTTATTTGTGTATTCTGTGAACAAATAAAGTGTTTAACTTTGAATTGGTGACATTTTGATGCTTGCCGTTGAAAATACAAAAAAGCAGACCAATAAGCTGTAAACAACTTCTAGATGGCAGAACATCCAGCATAAACTTAAAGGCACATTAGTCAACATCACATATTGCACAACAAACTTTTCCTTCTGTCTGGTTGTTCCCAAGTGAGGCAGCACATCCCCCTCAGTCTCGTCTCATTAGTATAAATCTATAAAACACACACTCACCTGGAAACAACCCTGTGCAATAGGCAGAAGCTTCATTTTGGCTTAGTTTTTGCATAAAGGTTTCACACGAACACTCCCACCACAGCTACAGTCGCTTATTTTAAAAGTCAAAAGGCACACAGCTTTACTTTCTGAAGCCTCCGGCTCCTGCTAGGATTTGTGGATGTGCACATCCTAAACCAGTCCCTGGAACGTTCTGTACAATGAGAGTGAGTTTAAAGTGAGGCTTTAGAGACAGATGTGAGAAACGATGACAAAGAGACACTTTTTTTTGTCTGATCGTCCAAATAATCAAAGAATCAGATTCTCTTTATCGTCACTGGTACAACATTATCTGTGCAGTCAAATAAAAAACAATAAATAGAGTAATAAAAACAATAAAAGATACACAAGTTATATAATTTAAAATCTGCAAGTTATAAAAATAGACAAGAAATTTTCGGAGACACCAGTCTGTCCAATGGTTACAGATTTCTGAATTATTGCCCGTTCCCAGGGTTACTGTGCTCCATCACCGTTTGTAGTGATTTATTTTTTACTCTTCGTTCTGGCCCTGATTGTCCTGTAACGTCTGCCTGATGGCAGCAGCTCAGATTGTAACTGGTGTGTGATGGTTCCCACAAGATCCTGTCAGCGGGAACTCCGAGCTCTTCCAGTGAGTCTCGTCTGACATCTTGTGATCCTGGAGTGCTTGTGCCACTGTGCAGGTGGAGAACAACCAGGTACTGTCAGTTCTTGATTGTGCAACAGACACACCAGGACGCTTTTCTTGAGAACTCTCAGGAAATCAAGTCTGCTGGTCTTTGACAGCTCAGTCAGATCATGTGATGCAGACATCCAGGAAACATAAGTCAGAAACCCTCTCCTCACAGTTCCTATATGTAGTGGTTGACTCAGTTTTCCTCCTAAAGCCCACAAATACTCCACACTGTCAACAACTTCACCTCGACCGTCGGCAGCTTCATCCTACCCAAAGAGGAGTCCTACTGCTGTGGGGTCTTTAGCTAATTTGACAATGGTGTTGCTGGTGAGAGCACAAGGGTGTAAAAGCAGTGGACTCCGTATGCTGCCCTGTGGGGGGTCGTTACTGAAACTACTGAGGACACGAGTAGACCCAATCAAACCCTCAGAGCAGTTCAATGTAAAGTCTTTGGCCCACAGATGGAGTATGGCAGTCCAGCAACGTGAAACAACTTATCTGGGAGAATGGTGTAGAAAGCAGAGCTGTGTCCTCAGTGGACCTGAGCCCTGCATGTGACCTGATGATGGTCAGAGGTGGGTGGCACAAAACACGTGATGTGACTATGGACCAGTTTCTTAAAGTACGTCATACAAGGAGTGAGTGCTACTGGTTAATCCTTAGTGGGGTGTGATGGCAAACTTGTTAGGCAGAGGGACAATGATAGAGGACTTCAAGCAAGATGGGACAGTTGTCTTGGTCAGGGACTGGTTAAAGATCCAAGTAGAGACCCTCACCAGCTGGTCTACAGTTCTTCAGTACACATCCTGGTCTGGTCCAGCTGCCTTCCTTGTGTTGCAGCGTGCACCTCACTTTGCACTTCTCTGTCCTATTGTGAGCTGTCTGGTGTAACCGGGACGCACCAGAGTGGTGCACGCATAACCAAAAAAAATTAAAAGCTTTCTCTTGGTTTCACAAGATTCAAGAAGATTCAATGGATCAAATAAATATTAATCTTAAAGCAAAAATAAAGGTGATACATTTTCACCCACAAAAAAAAAAAAGGACAAGTGGTGTAAGATTTACCAGGACGATAGGATCAGCCTGTTTTCAGACGTCCAGTCCAGCCTCCCCATTCAAGCAGATGTTTTGCAGCAAGGTCCTGAGCAGAAAGGCACAGAAACAAACCCGACGCACTCCTTTTCTTTGTGTCACAATCTGAAGGAGATCAAGTAGCAACCTGAACAGGAAGCTGCTGTAAATTACTCATGATCTCTGCAACCTCATTAACTTGAAATGTTCACCAAACACAAACTGAAGTGGTGCAAGGTGTAACATTTAAATGAGTCACAGATGACGCCAGCGTCTGAGGCCCTGTCCAACTCCTGCTGAAGGGTGGGGGGCTCAGGGGTCACAGGTGGGGGTGCAAGTGGCAGAGAGCCATCCTCCCGAGGTTTCAGCAAACGGGACAGGCCCTGATTCTCATGGGATTGTATGAATCAGTTGAGTTTTTTAAGAGCTGCTCCTCTCCATCACTGTGCTCACCATCATCCCAACCATCTTCCAGAACAGTCCCCTGACAAACTGCATCTCCACCTGCAGAGTGAGGCTCACAGATCATCCTGATCTCAGCTGACCAGTGGAGTTGTTACGTGCCGTCAGTTTTCACAGAATGCAGCAGAACATGCTGCCGCTGTGGCAACCGCTTTCCACGGTGGCTCCAACCCTGGCGGTCATGGAGATCCCAAGACGGGAGGGATACTGGGACGAGGAGATGCCGGCGGTGGAACCAGCCAGTGGGCGAGGAGGAGGGTTTTCCAAAACCCAGTGGGGAGCAGGTGCACAGCTACAAAAATGTGGAGAAAGAAAAAAATAACAGCACATGAAACTTCTGTTTATTATTTTTCTCACTGTTGATGGTG
>JBBPBX010026520.1:0-23158 GCA_038048925.1 Garcialebias charrua | reverse complement strand
GAAGCTTCTTTCTGTGTTTGCTCTTTAAGGGAACATCTTAACTTCTATCTGCTGAATGTCCCAATACGTTCAACACTGAACTGCTAACTAGCTGAACAGATTATATTAAATGATAAAAAGCAGTGAGCTACAGAGCTAAGCTGCCATAAAAAAACAAACGGATCTATAAAAATAAAAAGTTAAATGAAAGCGCCTCAGAAAAATTTGGATTAGAAAAAATAATAGTAGCCGCCGTTCATGTAACTGTGGCCCTTATTTTCATCTTATGTGTAAAAAAACATGAGCCTATGGACAAAGGAGACAAAGTTAGACGTTTGCCTAAGCTGCCTTGGACTCGTGCAGAGGAGGGAAAGTGAATACTGGATGTTAAATATGGACATGTCAAAGAGGATGTAAAAAGGGAAAGCACAGAGGAGGTTTATGGAGGAGGATGTGCAGAGGGCTGGTGTGACAGAGGATAGAGATAGAGAGAGGCGTGGGCAGATCCACCTCTCAACCCCTAAAGGAAGCAGCTGAAAGATGGAAGACAAAAGACAAACGGATGGAGCGCCGCAGCTCGACAGGTTCCTGCAGGCACGGCTCCTCACAGCTGTAACACTGTTATTATGAAAATATCACGGCTGCTCACAGCTGTAACACTGTTATTATGAAAATATCACGGCTGCTCACAGCTGTAACACTGTTATTATGAAAATATCACGGCTCCTCACAGCTGTAACACTGTTATTATGAAAATATCACGGCTCCTCACAGCTGTAACACTGTTATTATGAAAATATCACGGCTCCTCACAGCTGTAACACTGTTATTATGAAAATATCACGGCTGCTCACAGCTGTAACACTGTTATTATGAAAATATCACGGCTGCTCACAGCTGTAACACTGTTATTATGAAAATATCACGGCTGCTCACAGCTGTAACACTGTTATTATGAAAATATCACGGCTCCTCACAGCTGTAACACTGTTATTATGAAAATATCATGGCTGCTCACAGCTGTAACACTGTTATTATGAAAATATCACAGCTCCTCACAGCTTTAAAGGTATTGTGACATGATTTTGTAAATTTGAATATTTGTCAGAACATATATATCTTATATCATTGAGCTCTGGTCGTTTTTGCATAATAAATTATAAACATATTAAAATTTTATTCGAAATTATGCTAAATTTTTCTCTGGTATTTGCTGGGATACGCCCCTGAAATTCCGCGCATTTCCGCAATACGTCATCACCAGTCGTCGTCACCAGTCATCAACGTCACAACGGGCAGAAGGCAGAGCCTTGCCCGTTTATTAGGTGTGTTAACTGCTTGCCATACAGATTCATTTCCTGAAGGATCGCCTTTTATTTGTGTAACTTGAAAAATGCCGTCACGTTGTAGTGCATTTGTGTGTTCTAATATCAGCAGTGAACAAGTGAGCCTTCACAAATTTCCAAAAGATGACAAACTTTGTCAAGAATGGACCAGACAAAGACCGGTGGGTTCCAGGAGTCCTATGTCTGCAGCGACCATTTCACTGCCGATTGTTTTCAGCACCTGGTATAAAAGAATCTTTAGGATTACCATTAAGATTCAGAAGACTTTTAAAACCGGATGCTATTCCTACTATTTTTAAAAGAAAATCTACAGAAGAAAGTCCCACAGGAGCTACCATGTCGAAACAACGCAGGGACCATCGGAAGACTGTCCAGGAGATGAGTAAGTCTTTGTGTAAACATAATCGGAGGTGTGTAGTGTTTTAGATTATAAACTATTTATTTTACGTGAGTTCATGTTGTTTTACTTTATACACTTTGAGTGTATAAAGCCAATTATCACGGCAGATTATGTTTGTTCGCTGCTAACAAGCTAGCCGAATCAGATAGCTAACACAGGCCACGTTGCTAATGATGTATTTTTAAATTATGTCTGCACCATCAGGTAACATCTGTAGTTTCCTTCTATTCGGGGAGGGATATTAATGAGAGTTTTGGATGATTTACTGTCTTAAAATGATATATCGCTGACGCAACCGGTAATAAGCCGACATAGCAGCTAACAAACATTAGCCGAGTGCCCGGAGCAAACACGTTGCTAATGATGTATTTTTAAATTATGTCTGCGCCATCAGGTAACATCTCTCGTTTCTTTCTATTCGGGGAGGGATATTAATGAGAGTTTTGGATGATTTACTGTCTTAAAATGATATATCGCTGACGCAACCGGTAATAAGCCGACATAGCAGCTAACAAACATTAGCCGAGTGCCCGGAGCAAACACGTTGCTAATGATGTATTTTTAAATTATGTCTGCGCCATCAGGTAACATCTGTAGTTTCCTTCTATTCGGGGAGGGATATTAATGAGAGTTTTGGATGATTTACTGTCTTAAAATGATATATCGCTGACGCAACCGGTAATAAGCCGACATAGCAGCTAACAAACATTAGCCGAGTGCCCGGAGCAAACACGTTGCTAATGATGTATTTTTAAATTATGTCTGCGCGATCAGGTAATTCTTTTTATTCGGGGAGGGATATTAATGAGAGTTTTGGATGATTTACTGTCTTAAAATGATATATCGCGGACGCAACCGGTAATAAGCCGACATAGCAGCTAACAAACATTAGCCGAGTGCCCGGAGCAAACACGTTGCTAATGATGTATTTTTAAATTATGTCTGCCGATCAGGTAATTCTTTTTATTCGGGGAGGGATATTAATGAGAGTTTTGGATGATTTACTGTCTTAAAATGATATATCGCTGACGCAACCGGTAATAAGCCGACATAGCAGCTAACAAACATTAGCCGAGTGCCCGGAGCAAACACGTTGCTAATGATGTATTTTTAAATTATGTCTGCCGATCAGGTAATTCTTTTTATTCGGGGAGGGATATTAATGAGAGTTTTGGATGATTTACTGTCTTAAAATGATATATCGCGGACGCAACCGGTAATAAGCCGACATAGCAGCTAACAAACATTAGCCGAGTGCCCGGAGCAAACACGTTGCTAATGATGTATTTTTAAATTATGTCTGCCGATCAGGTAATTCTTTTTATTCGGGGAGGGATATTAATGAGAGTTTTGGATGATTTACTGTCTTAAAATGATATATCTCAGACGTGACCGGTGTCAGGGACTCTTGTTAGCCAAGATAGCTTCTAAAAATATTAGCCGAGAGCCCGGAGCAAACACGTTGCTATGTATGCATTTTTAAATTATGTCTGCGCCATCAGGTAACATCTGTAATTTTTTTATTCAGGGAGGGTTTATTAATGAGAGTTTTGGAAGATTTACTGTCTCAAAATGATATCTCAGACGCGATAGGACATGCTCCGCCATTATTATTTAAATGCACGTTGGAGCGTGCCTTCCCGTTGTCAATCTACATAGCTAATGTAGGTCACTGCATCCCTGATGCGTCCTTACATTTCTATGCTGATGATACAGTTGTTTATTGCAGAGCTAAAACAGTAGCTAAGGCTTTTCAGTTACTGCAATCTGCTTTTGACATCATCCAGTCAGATTTGTTCCGTCTCAAACTTGTCCTAAATGCTGATAAAACAAAAGGGATGTTTTTTTCAAATAGGAAGGCGGTTCCAGCAGATCCTCCTCTGATTTTTTCTTCAAATGGTGTCCCTATTGAGTTTGTTGATTCCTATAAATATCTGGGTATCCTGATTGATTCACATCTCTCTTTTAAACTCCACGTGGAAAACCTAGTGAAGAAACTGAAAGTTAAACTGGGTTTCTTTTTCAGAAACAGATCATGTCTATCACTGAATGTCAGGAAACGCCTTGTGTCTGTGACTTTCCTTCCCTCCATTGATTACGGTGACATTCTCTACATGAATGCTCCTACAAGCACCCTGCGGATGTTGGATGTTGTCTATCATGGTGCACTAAGATTCATAACTGGTTGTGATTATCGTACCCACCACTGCACCCTGTATTCACTGGTTAACTGGACATCATTAACCTCACGCAGACTCTTCCACTGGTACATTTTCATCTTTAAATCACTTCTTGGTCTGCTGCCCTCATACATCTCCTCCTACATGTCTTTGCGTGAGTGCAGCTACAGTGTGCGCTCTCAGGACATGATTACCTGCAGTGTTCCGTCAGTGAGGACTGAACTTGGAAAAAGGGCCTTCTCCTACTCTGCTCCTGCTTCATGGAATATCTTACAAAAAGATCTGAAGCTCTCGACCTTGACTTCTCTAAATGGTTTTCAGAATCTGTTGGAATCCTGGCAAAAACCAATGCAGATCTGTTCCTGTCTTTGATTTTATACGTCTACCTTATAATGTTTTGCTAGTTTTTTGATACTTTGTAAAAAAAAAAAAAAAAAAAAAAAACTTTTTTTTTTTTTTTTTTCTTCTCTCTTTTGTTTTCTATTGTTTATTGTTTGTTTGTTTATTGTTTATTGTTTAAGGAAATTATACCACTGCTGTTCATTGTTCTTTAGTTTTAGCAGGTCGCTTTCGTAAATGAGCCCTTGAGGTTCAAAAGATTTACCTGACTAAATAAAGGTTGAATGAATGAATGAATGTCACGTCAAGATGATGTTTTGCGGAAATGCGCAGATTTTTAGGGGCGTATCCCAGAGAAAAAAACTACCATAACTTGGAATAAAATTTAATATATTTATAATTTATTATGCAAAAACGACCAGAGCTCAATGATATAAGATATATATGTTCTGACAAATATTCAAATTTACAAAATCATGTCACAATACCTTTAACACTGTTATTATGAAAATATCACGGCTGCTCTGTGGACATTCAAAGAAAAGGGAGAAAATGTGCAGACAGTAGTTTGTTGCTTAGTTACCTGTCATTAGGCTTTCTATAAGTGTTGTTGCACAACACACACGTTTCACTGCCAGGATCTACATGTAGGAGGGATTTCTTGTTGTCTGGGTGGCCCTGGAACAAGATGTTGTCGTGGACAGCACCTTTTACTGGTCCCAGCAGAGCGATGCCACAGCCCTGTACTGGTTGGACACGATTACGAACCACCTATAGACAAAAATCATGAAAAAAAATTAATTTACTTACTCCATTGTGATTTGAAAAAGTGCTAAATGTACTCGTCACCTTGACGTCAGAGCTTGCCGAGACCTGGATTCCACATCCACAGTTACCAACCACATCGTTCTCCACGATCTGCCCGTTACCACTGAGCCTCACACCGTGGCCGCTGTTCTCATAGATGCCGTTACCCCGAAGCTCTACCCTGCAGTCTTTCTCCACGGTGACGCCGCCTCGACCGTTTTGGACGATGCAGTTTGTGACGAGCCGGGTCAGCTGACTGCTCTGCACCACAGCCACGCCGGGACCACAGTTGCTGTTTACAAGGTTTCCAAAAACGTTCAGGGCCTCGCTGCTCTTCACGAACAGGCCGACCGCTGCAGAGACAGAAAGAGGAGATGAACGGGTGATGGTGTTGGATGTATCTGATGCGGGGGCTCACGTAAGTACCTCCGTTGTAGCTTAAGCAGTTGCCTTCCACCAGAGCCACGCTGACGGAGCGGCGAGCAGAGTGCCGCTCGTCCTCGCTGTCCAGATCGCTCTCCCAGGCGAAGAGTTCTCCCTCTTCATTAAAGTTCTCCTGCCCTTCTCTTGCCTCTCCGTCGGCTGCTCTTCTTTCCCCGACGGCTGCATCTCCACCTTCCTGCCCGGGCCAGTTGCCCTCCCTGGCCTCAACGTTTTCAGGGTCCTTCCTGCAAAATACCGCCAGCCCGTACATGCAGTTATGGATGATATAGTTGCCCAGGAGCTGAGGGAGGCTGGATGACATAACCCACACACCGCAGCCTTTGTTACCTTAAGAGAATGAGAACAAGGGGGAGTAAAGCATCAAGAACACAGCGATGAAGAAAAAAAAACACGTCTCTGTGTTTAATGCTGCCAATATGAGATAAAAAATGCATACAGTAGACATGGTTTCCCTCAATAAGTCCACGTCCCCTCTCTCCCACAACCACACCGTCTGAGTAGCCGTAGCAGATGTAGTTGTTCCTCAGAATGGGGTCACCTCCTCTGCGGATGTCCACTCCCCCCCACTGGTTCTCCCTGATCACGTTTTCTAGGACATTAATGTCACACACACACATGAAGAATCCAGTCACGATGAACCGCAGTATGGACGAGGAGATTTTGCAAAGTCACTTACACGCACCTGTTATCACCCCCCTGCCGTTCTCATTTATAGCCACTCCTGCTGCCTGGCCCTGGAAGATGTGATTCCCACTAAGCACCAACGTGGAGAGAGTTCAGGATTAACTTTTCAGAAAAACAGAACCTCCATCCATCCATTATCTTTACTAGGGCCGAACAATTAATTGCATTTGCAATAATATCGCAATATGATAAAATGAGATTTTCTAATCGCGAAGGCTGCAATTTGACTGGTCACAGGACACAAATCTTTATCAACACCAGTGTTTCCCCTAGTTAACTTGCCATGGCGGGGTGCTCATCTCATCCATGACTTTTGTTGACGGGAGACGGTCACATGTCTGAGTGCAGCTTGTTCTGAGTGGGGGCGGGGGGCATTCAGAATGAGGCAAGAGGCAACGTGAGTGCTCCCTTTAGCTTTTCAGCTAGAAAGCCTGTATTTTGCGCTGCTAGCTTAGTGCTATGCCAGTGCCAGGTCGGTGGGTGGGGGTCAAATTTGGTTTGGTAGGTGGGGTGTTCAGTTCTGTTGACGGGGTGGGGCCAGAGCCATATAAAGTGAGAGTTGCGACACTTCCATAGAGTTCCGTTGTAAGAATGGAATGCGGAAGTCACGTGGGTCATGGAGGGGGCGATTTGTTCCATGGCTGTTTTACAGTCTGACTCTGCCTGCAGTAGCGCTCCGTCGCCGCCAGAGGGCGCAGCTCCACAAGTTTTCCATAGCCGTTGTTTGGAACGATTGACCGCCTATCGGCGACATCAAAGAGTGTCAGAACTCTCTATATATATGGCTCTGGGTGGGGCACCCCGCTTGTATAATGGTAGGGGAAACACTGAACACTGAACTTCAAACAGTAATTTTTTTTTTTACATGTAATTTTTCATATTTATTTATTAACTGTCATGTGAAGTTCAGACAGTAGTTAGGAAGTTCACTTAACATGTTTACTATTATGTTTATGAAACAAGAAAAAATAGAAATGGTGAAAAGAAAAGGCATAGATTTGTTTGCTTTATTTGTAATCTGCTTTAAATAAATCTGACATTGTTTATTATAAAACAGATTTATTGCTTCTGTTTGTTGAGAAATACTTGAGAAGATATTAAAAAATGATAGTGTTTTAAATCGCAAGATTATTTTCCAAAATCGTTCAGCCCTAATCTTTACCCACTCATACTTTCTGGGTTGTGGGGAGCTGGTCCCCATCTCCAGCAGTCACTGCAGGTCCATCACAGGGAGACAGACCACCATTTACACTCTCACTCACACCTAATGGCAATTTAGAGTTACCAGTTAACCACATGGTGGTGTTCTGTGGGAGGAAACCAGAGTACCCAGAAAAACCTGTGTTTGCATGAGAAGAACATGCAGCATCACCCAGGAGGTTCAAGGTTCTTTACTGTCATTCACATCACATGTGGTACATGAAGTGGAACAAAACTGTGTACTCAAGGTCCCAGTTACACCCAAACATATCACAACTATAAAGTGTAAAAAAGAAACAGGATATAAGGAACTGGAGGGGATCCTGCGACTTTCTCGCCAAGAGGCAGCAGCTTTAACCACTGCGCTACTGTGCCACTAGAAACAGAACATCTGATTCTTTTTTAGTTTTTTAGTTTTTACATAAGCACGTCCGCCTCCAGCATTTTCCTCAAACATTATGCAAGACTACTTTCACCACACATTTACAGCAGCAACATGCCAGCATGATGCAGATTACCAAGAGTTCATTAATAATCAAGACAACCAACTAGTTCCACAACAACAAAAAGGTTTTCTAATATAAGTAAAGGCTTAGCAATCCTTGAAGGGATGCACATCATCTGCCACCTTTCATGCCATGATAAATTATCATCTTCTGTTGAGAAGAGATGTTATGAACATCTGGTGGCAGCACGGCGGCTCAGTGGTTAGCACTGTTGCCTCATAGAAAGAAGGTCTTGGGTTCAATCCCCGGTTGGACCTGGGGTCTTTCTGTGAGGAGTTTGCATGTTCTTCTCGTGCTTGCGTGGGTTTTCTCCAGGTACTCCAGTTTCCTCCCACAGACCAACAACATGCATGTTAGTCTTCCTTCAAAAGAAAAGCCTTGCAAAAGAGATCTGTGATCTCAACGGGATTTGTCTGTTTAAATAAAGGTTAATAAATAGATATGAACAATCTCATGTAATAATATATCACAAAATGTAATGGCATCATCCACAGTGTGCTGAGGATGACTCTCTGCTACTACCACACAACGCGAGTTCAATATCTGGCAAACTGACGAGTTTTGCCATTTTAGTGTTTAGCTGTGGCTGCCATTTCAAACAGAGTTGACTCCAAAAATTAACGAGTTTTCACCAATGATTACTTTCTGAAAGTTTCACGAAAACTCACACTGGTTCAAGAGATATTTTGCTAACAGACAAGTGTTGACTCAAACAGATCATGCAAAAGTTTAAAACAAAGACGTTGATCAGTAAGGACAACTTGGAGCATCTGTTGTGAACAACTCTCAGCTGCTACAACAAACATCAGCTCAGTTTTTGTAACAGTGGATGAATTACAGCTGTTTTAATGTTTGTAAAAGTTGATTAGCTGTGACGAACATCTCGTGTGCAGTTGATTCCAAAAACACATCAGTCTTAGGCTACGTTCACACTGCAGGTCTTATGCTCAATTCCCTTTTTGTTGTTGTTTTGGCCTGGTCGTTCACATCATCATTAGATCATTAGAATGTGACCACCATCAAACAAAATGTGACATCACATGCGACACGCTGTGGTTAAGGGAGTAAACATGGACGCTTTGACGCTAAAATTTTACTGTTTGGTTTCTTTTGTCCAAATATTTCAAGTAAGAAAGTTTTTGATGTAAATTTAATACTACTCTTAGCCAAATTTTACATCCACAGTTGTAAATTCTCCTTGCTAAAACCTACATTTATAGTGTTTTCTAATTATATTTCCTCAGCTACTTTAAAGTACTGTACTAATGCCAAAGCTTTAAAAACTAAAACAATCTGTAACAAATTTCTGTAACGAATTTCTGTTGTAAGCTGCCCAAAACACATTTTTGTTTTTGTGCCTTTATTCTCTTTTGTGCTATGCATGCCTTAAGTCTCGAGCCATGTTTGACATTGTAAGTTTTTTTTGTACTTGTTTCTTTTATTAATTTTTTTTTTTAAAAGAGTAAACATGGACGCTACACGTTAGCATGTGTGATTCTGAAGTTGTGCAATCAGAACTGATTAAATTGTCACCTGACAGGCTTGTTTGGCCCAGCGTTTATATTTAATCTTGCATCTTGACAGCTCCGCTGGTGCAGCGTTGCATTTTTGGAACGGGAATATTTTAATATTTGGTGCATGAGATATTCTGCTAGCGATACAAACACACACATGTTCATAATAAACCTGGGCAAAAACACTAACGCCCTTTTAACTTTGGGCCACAACTTATTTATTTATATACTGGACGTGTCTAATACAGAACAGATTCAAATAATATGTTGTTTTCCTAACAGCCAAAAATACAGACACACTTGGTTTAAAATGTTCTCAGCAAAACAAAAACATTTTGTTTTACATAGGAGTGGTAGCAGCAGCTAGCTGTAGCACTTCAAATGCAGACTGACGCACTTCCTGCAGAAGCATCATAACATGCCTGCTGGAATATCCTTGTTATGCAAAACTGACAACAATGTAAAGGTTTATTGAATCAGATTGGGATGAACTGCTGTGAAACTTTAGAGCAGGGTTGCCCAAACGTTTTCCCTGAAAGGGCCAAATTTAAAATGTATCAAAGGGCTGCGGGCCAACTGCAAATACTTCTTTAAGTAAAGTCAATTTATTTATTATACAGCTAACCCCCTACCTACGACTCCATCGACCTACGGCAACCCGGACCTACAAACGTATCATATTTAATAAAAATATGAAATTATTTAAAAAAAATATATATGTTTTTTTTTTGTTTTTTTGTTTTGTTTAAATGTTCTTAATTTCATGTGTACAGCACTTTGTTGCAGCTGTGGTTGTTTTAAAGGCTTTATAAATAATAATTATGATAAAAATGATCATTTCTGATCATTTTTGTCATGATTGCGCAATCTTGCGCAGCAAGAAGAAGGTCTCCAGTTTACACGGTCACAAGTTACAGTAGAACACCGGACGCCATTTTAGGTTCAGTCACGGGCCGGCTGCCGGGAGCCGGCCTTTGAAGACTGGTGACCAGGATCGCCTCATATGGATTAATTACTAGCTGGAAACGTCTCTGTGAACTCTGTGGATGTCTCAGGCAGCCGCGGATTTATCGCCGATCGTGCCAGGCCGCCGCGCGAACACCTCCGGCCTGGCTAGCTCCAGAAGCTAACACGGGACGCAGCAGCGGCTTTGACCACCTCAAAGTAAGAAATTATATTTTTATTTAATTTATATTTTTATTACTGTACTGTATTAATTAATTACACTGTGTTAGGTGTGTTAGGATAGGCGAAGTACGTACAGTACAGTATTGAATGTGCTGTGCTGAATAGCAATGTTTAACGTTGCTGTACAGTTACTGTGTGTGTTTATGGATGAATGTGTGGTGTAATGTGTTAGATAAGTGTTTGTAAATAAAGTTCTGTGCATGTTTATGGCCCAGTATGTCAGCTTGTTCAGTCTCATGCCGATAAATTTGTGTGCGGCGCTCCGTTAGCGTTATTTCCGCGACGTACGAACGAAATCAGGACCTACGAACAGAGTTATTTTCACCCCCTAGCTACGGCAGAATCGAGCTGCGAACGGTCCTTAGGTCCGGAACTCGTACTTAACTCGGGGGTTAGCTGTACAGTTATTTAACCTTCCATTCTGTATAAAGAACATTACAGAACAGACTGTGGTGGTGGGGGTCCTCCCTAAGAGAATTTTGAATAAAGTAGATGTCATTTCCTGCATTTGTGTGTACCGTATTTTACAAAGGTTTATTACAGTAGATTAACATGAAACAAAAGCTAAATCTCTCTGACTGCAAATGTTCATGCAACACCGCTGCAGCTCTGCAGGTAAGGCGTTCACTTCAGGACAAATCAAGGTTACTGATTGGTCAGTTGCTGACGTGCCTACTGGATTGACAGGTGGCGGGCCTCGTGAAAAAAAAAAATTCACAGATTTTATTGGCCCGTTTGAGACTGTCGTCATTTATTCCATATTTATTGAATATTTTGGTGAATCTAAGGTTTGAGAACTGTTTCCTTACACAATCCTAATGATGGTTTATTTATTTTTCAGGGGTGCTGAGTTTAAATTTAAAGAAGCTAAAATCACCACTGAAACCATTTCATATTTGTAATTTATTTTTAAACACTTTGTGATTTATAAGTGTGTTCTGTCAAAGGAAAATGTTATTCAGTGGCAGGAAGCTGCCGAGGGATGGTAGAAAGTCTGTCAAAATGAAATATAAAAAATATAAATTATTAAAATTATTTCAAAAATACATAAATTATCTACTCTACTGTGTAATCCATGTAGTTAAATTATGGTAGTCAGGTCGACTAACATTAAAGTCAATGGGTGGAATTAATGCGTGTAAACGCATTGATTCTTCAAAGGAAATTTTAATATAGTAATGAGGACGGCTTGGCGGGCCCCACTTTGGGCCCCCCTGCTTTAGAGAATGGAGTTGTTTTAAGGTTTTGGCAATCTGCTTTGGTCTTGGTCCTGTTGGACCCAGCTGGCCCAGATGATTTTTTAAAATCTTGTTCAGAGTGAGTTACAACAAGTCAAATGTTAAATGTCATAACCTTTCTGCAGAACCCCTTTTTAAAAGACCTTAATTACCTGTTTGACATGAAAGTTGTTCAGGTGTTCTCACCTAATGAATCACAGCAGAACAGCTGTTGTAACAGCTGTAATAACAGCTGCAGTAACGGCTCAATAAGGCACTTGAATAACGCTGAGCCAACGTAAATGTTATTAGTCATGAGTGTTCTTCTACTTTAAGAGTTAAACTATCACCTGTGAGAAAAGGCTTGATTTTCTCCCCAACAACAAAGGTTTGATTTGTGTATGTGTGTGTGTGTGTGTGTGTGTGTGTGTGTGTGTGAGATATTGCATTTTGTCTGTACTCAGAAACCAACTTAGAATGTGCACAGACACTGAACAATACTAAATATTGGTAAATGTAGAACTGACACAATCCAAAGTAAGTTGGATTCAACTCACCTCACCACAGGATTACCGCTGAAGAGAATGTACACTCCAGCTTCTTTGTTGTTGTAGATCAGGTTGCTCCGAATTGAACCTCTCCCATTGCCAAGTACAACGATGCCAGATCGCAAACCACTGTGTATCTTATTGCACTGTGGAACGAAGGACAGAAATTACAGAGGGAATACAGAGCAGCACACTCGGTTTTGTAAAGATTTGGCAAGCTTCAGTGAGTAAGAAATAATAAAACAAGAAGTTTAGGATAAAACGGTGATACAATTAAGATTTCCCTCCCCACAGAACCTGGTTAACAGTGGTGCCAGATTTACCAGGACGATAGGGTTAGCCCCTTTTCGGATGTCCAGTCCAGCCTCCCCGTTTGAGTGGATGTTGTTTTCTGCAATGAGGCCCTGAGCAGAAAGTCGCAGAAACACACCGGATGCACGACACTCACACACCTCATTTCTCTGCATCACAATCTGAAGGAAGAGAGAAGTTAAGGTCAGGTAACATCCTGAACAGGAAGCTGCTGCTAAGTTACTAATGTTCTCCATGCATCCATCCATCCATCCATCCATCCATCCATCTTTACTTGCTTCTTCCTTTTTTAGGTTGTGGGGGGTCACTGGTGCCCATATCCAGCAGTCACTGCGTAAGAGGTGAGGGACACCTGGACAGGTCTCCAGTCCATCACAGGGACACAGAGACAAACAACCATTCACTCTCTCACTCACACCTAGAGACAATTTAGTTACCAATCAGTCTAACATTATTATTATTATCCATCCATCCATTGTCTTCCGCTTATCCAGGGTTGGGTCGCGGGGGTAGCAACCTAAGTAGGGAGGCCCAGACTTCCCTCTCCCCAGCCACTTGGAGCAGCTCCTCTGGGGGAATCCCAAGGCGTTCCCAGGCCAGCCGAGAAACATAGTCCCTCCAGCGTATCCTGGGTCTTCCTCTGGGTCTCCTCCCGGTGGGACATGCCCGGAACACCTCACCAGGGAGGCGTCCAGGAGGCATCCTAACCAGATGCCCGAGCCACCTCAACTGGCTCCTCTCGATGTGGAGAAGCAGCGGCTCTACTCCGAGTCCCTCCCGGATGACTGAGCTTCTCACCCTATCTCTAAGGGAGAGTCCAGACACCCTGCGGAGAAAACTCATTTCAGCCGCTTGTATCCGAGATCTCGTTCTTTCGGTCACAACCCAAAGCTCATGACCATAGATGAGGGTGGGAACGTAGATCGATCGGTAAATTGAGAGCTTTGCCTTTCGACTCAGCTCTCTCTTCACCACGACAGACCGGTACAGCGCCCGCTTCACTGCGGACGCTGCACCTATCCGCCTATCGATCTCACGCTCCAGTTTTCCCTCATTCGTGAACAAGACCCGAGATACTTAAACTCCTCCACTTGGGGCAGGACCTCATCCCCGACCCGGAGAGGGCATGCTACCCTTTTCCGGCTCAAGACCATGGCCTCGGATTTGGAGGAACTGATATTATTATTATTATTATAACATTATCCTGTGGGAGGAAACTGGAGTACCCGGAGTAAACCCATAAAATCTTAACTACGTAAATACATATATATAACGTGACTAAACTTGTAAACATTTAAACATTTCACAGATTCATCAGATTAAAAGCGTTATTGTGATGACACTCACGGTGGAGTTTTGGATGCAGCGGACAGCGTAGTTCAACCCTCTGAATACATTTTCCTCCAGTCGAGCTTGTCCGTAATTGGACAAATGTACACCACCCTTGCCGTCCCTGAAGAGACACCGTCTGACGATGCAGCCGAGGACAGATGACGCCAGCATCTGAGCCTCCGAGTCCCTGTCCAGCTCCTGCTGAAGGGTGAGGGGTTCAGGGGTCACAGATGGGGGTGCAGGAGAGGAGGAAAGTGGCAGAGAGCCATCCTCCCGAGGCTTGAGCAAATGGGACAGGCCGTGATTCTCATATGGGATTTTATAAATCAGTGAGAAGAGTTTTTTAGAGCTGCGAGTTCCTTCTGTCTTCTGCTCGTCTCCATCGCTGTGCTCACCGTCATTCCAACCATCTTCTATAACAGTTCCCTGACAAACTGCATCTCCACCGGTCTTTCTCTTCCAGTCCTCCATGCTCACACACTCCTTTTTGAGACCACACGCAGAGTCAGGCTCATCAGCGGAGCTGCCCTGAGGGCTGCTGGGGTAGCTGCTGAACTGACTCGTGAATGACCTGGCTAAGGCAGCTAGATGTTTGCAAGCCCAGTTCCTTTCTGATGCCGGAGGACCCTCCACAGTCACTGAAGCGTTGTCACTTCCTGAGAAGTCACAGCTGTCCAACAAACTGGTAACGATGCCCAGAAGGTGGGCAGAGCTGCCCTGGGAGAAGGAGCAAAAACGTGCCTGGCAGGTCCCAGGACCACGGACCTGCAGCTGGGCTCCCTCAAAGTTACAGTTGTCCAGTTGGACGTGACCCCACGATGTCTAAGAGAGAGCAAGGTGAGTAAGAAGGCATGAGTCAGACAGATTCAAAGAAACTCCGTAGACTTGATGTGGTTCTGTGGAAAGACCATAAACTATATGATCTACTATGTAACGGACGATTCAGGACATTCAGTCTAGTTACAAAAGGTTCATTAAAAAGATTACAACTAGAAGTGACAAGCTGTTTCTTACAAGAGCGTTTCAAGTTAAGTCTTTTGTTGCGCTCACGTTTGCACTACCCATATGTTGTTTAACCCTGCATGAGTAAATGCCAAGGACCAACAAATCTAGGCAAGACACTGAACCCCTCGTTGCCTCAGATGTGTGTCCCATCGGTGTATGAATGTGATAAAGCTCTGATTACCGGTAGTCTCTTTAGAATGATTTGTTCAATTAGCTTTGTACAGATCTAGTAGAGTGCTGTATGAATGGGTAAATGAGGCACAGACTGTGTTGTAAAGCACTTTGCATATCTCAATAAAATAGAAAGGCACTATACAAGTACAGTCCATTTACCATTATCTGATGTATTTTAGCTTAAAATGACAATTATTAATGGATAGTTCTTTGAACAGCCTCAGTTTAGAGAAACAGTTCATTTCTGACAGGACTGACAAGTTAGAAAGTCCAACATCCAAGACCAGAGCTGGTGTCTTAAAACAACTAATTTAAAAAAACCACACAAATGTCAGTCAGTGTAAATGTAAAGCGTTATAAAATGTGGTCTGTGCTGGTGAAATGAGCCAGGATGAGCCGGAGCTGCAGTGCAAAATAAATAAATAAAAACATTAAATTTGGCCACATTTGAAATGTAGTCCAGTCCATAAAGACAATAAAATATCATGAAATCTTACTCATCAAGTACTGTAAAGAGTTTTCAAACAGAAAATTATTAATTTCCATATTTCCACAAACTGCAAACCCCTTTAAGATGGGAGAATTTAAAACCATTACCTCAGTATTGAAAATACCTCATTTAGCCAGAATGGGTAACAAATAAAGTTCACAGTTTTTGTTTAGATTGGAGTTATTTCAGGTGAGCAGCAATCACACTCAAATAGTTCAGAGGTGTCCTGGTCCTCAGAGAACAGTATCCTGCATGTTTTACTTTTTATAATCTGCACCAATGATAGAATTACCTCTTTATGTTCTACAGAAGCCTGTTAATAACACAGTGAATCAAACTGGGTGTGTTGAGACAGAGAAACATCTAAAACATGCAGGACAGGAACAGGACTGAACAACCCTGGAAAAGCTCTTCAGACCAGTCAGAATTAAACTGAGACTGTTCAGATTATTACAACTGAAGAAATATTTTTGTTGGTCATAAACGTTCCACACAAACCCACTACGCAGGATCTGAACTGTACCCCAGGGGTGTCCAACCCTGGTCCTCAGAGAACAGTATCCTGCACCCGTTGTTCTGCTCCAACACACCTGACTCAACTGTTAAATGACCTCATCACTGTTTGTTACCCATGGATTCACTCCAGATGTGTTGGAGGCTCTACAACACGCAGTGGCTCTGGAGGATCGAACACCTGCTCCTGAAATGTGTTCAGGAAACCCACAGACAAGTTGTTACTTCACCTTGTAGACAACCGTGGAGAACCAGGGGGGCATGAAGACCAGGTTACACAGCCTGGCAGTGGGACACTGCTGCTCCATGCAGACCAGGAGGGCCACCTCGCCCAGTCGGCCCAGACCAACCAGCTCCACTGGCACCTTCAGCGCCACCTCTGCCTGCTCCTCATACACCCCTGGGTGGAGAACCACCCGGTCGTATGGCCCCACCACCCCCAGAGCTCCGCGCAGGGTCTCAAACTCACACCCGGGGCCCACGTGCCACACCCTGCGGTCCTTCTTCCGCCGACGGAAGAACAGGAGGCAGGCGGAGGACTGGAGCTCCGGCCAGCTCCGAGTCCAGGTGCGGGTGGCGAGCGCGTGCTGCCTCAGAGCCTCCCTCCAGGACTGGGGCTCCACGTGCGGCTGACTGGGCCAGTTGGGATGGCGACACTCGGGGCAGCCCAGGCACAGCTGCCTCCAGCGCGTGTTGTCCAGGGACAGGACCAGCTCCCGCCACGCGCGGCACACCTGGCAGCAGCGGCCCAGGTCGGGGAGCGGCAGGTAGGCCAGGATGAGCCTCCACAGCTCCACGGGGAGGCGACCGGTCTCCATGGCAACGACGAGACACGCCCACCGGGGAGCTGGAGACAGACAGGTGGAGACACTTAAAGCTACAGAAACCACTCAGGTGCGCAACAATAACAACAACACGCATGCGCATCATCATAATAATAATATTAATAATATTTTTATTTAAAAGCGCCTTTCAGGACACCCAAGGACACTTAACAAACAAACACAGTTCAAACATTAGCAGTAACAAATTGAAATATAAAATAATATAAAATACATTTAGTAAAATTAATAATAAGCAAGTCATAACCGTGTTTCACTTCAGTAGGAAAAAAACTATTTCAACTTGATTTAATTCACATTTAATTTACGCAGCGGCGACATTTAACACCGGCCGTGTGCTTCAGTAAAGTTGCAGCTAGCTAGCAAAGCGCTACTTTCTTGGCAAAGCCTGTCGTAACTTCCGTTAGCTCACAACAAACATGAGGGAGAAACACGACAGCGTTACCTCTCCGCTGTTCGCAGCAGTCCGGAGGATCAGCGCAGCCTCATCATCCCTGCGGTCTGACTGCGTGTCTGCGGGAAAGAGTCCTCACCGAGCAGCCCATGGTGCAGATGTGCGGCTACGGCGAGAGAGATGGACACGCAGGTCTTCCGCTTTTCCCAAAACAGTGGGCGTTTGTACATTTGCCATATGAGAGGCTCCTCCCACCTGCGCGAGGACTGCTCTGGGGAAAAGTTCATAAAAACCAAACCATGCAGTTAGTCTGTACACAAGTCTTTAAACTGTTCTTCAAGCTGCAGCTCTTCTGTTGTTCTTCAGGATTTCTGAAGGAATGCAAGTGGATCTTTGGATGATATTTATCATTCATTTTCTGTCCAGTCTTGGTACCTGAGCATGACATTTTAAATAATACACGTTTTATTGATATGTGTGTTGCAAAAGAGGGGGGAACATGCATTAATGACCAATTCGAGAGAGTAAGTAATGGTATACTGTACCTGTAAGTCCAATTATTGGGACATTTGTGTAACATTTCACAAGCTTTTTATGACCATCCTACTTTGTGTAGTGTATATATATATATATATATATATATATATATATATATATATATATATATATATATATATATATATATATATATATATATATATATATATATATATATATATACAGCAACCCCTCGAGTTACGTCAGGGATAGGGACCTACGTGTGTGACTTAGGTCGATTTTGTCGTACCTCGCGGACCAAAAACACATGCCTGTCGTAGGTCCGCGTTTCTGACATAGGTCGCGGTTATACCGCTAACGGAGCGCCGCACACATATTTAATGGCATGAGACTGAACAAGCAGACATACTAAGGCCATAAACACGCACAGAACTGCACAGTAAATGAATACTGTACTGTACAATAAATAAAAAATATAATGTCTTACTTTGAGCCGGTGGCCCCGACTGCCAGGCGGACATTTGCGGCGAGCTCCCGGCCGCAGATGGCCCCTCCGCGGCATGTCGGCTCGGTGTCTTCGCCTGTGTTAGCTGCTTTGTTAGCTGCTGTCGTTAGCATGTCGGGCGGCGTTGTGGCCGCCGATCGCGGGGCGATCCGCGGCTGCTCCTCCGGACCTGAGACGTCCACAGAGTTGACCGAGTGTTTCCAGCTAATTTATCCGTATGAGGCAACCCTGATCGGGCACACGGAGCCAGCTGACAGTAGCCTCTGGAGCTCCATCGCAGTACAGTTGTAAAATGGCGACCGGAAGTGGCGAGCGGAAACGACCGGAAGTTGCGTAAATACGATAAATTTCTAATCAAAACGTAAAATTAATAATTATACTTTATTTATAAAGCCATTTAAAACAACCACAGCTGCAACAAAGTGCTATACACATGAAATTAATAACTTTTAAACACACAAAAAAAAAAATAAATAATAATTTTTTTTTTTTAATCATATTTTTATTAAATATGATAAAATCGTAAGTCTGAGTTGCCGTAGGTCGCAGGTGTCGTACCTCGAGGGTTTCCTGTATATATATATGTGTGGTGGACCACTAGGGGGCTCTACTCACACCCAGTGGACCGAATGTATTACAGGATGCTTTTATTGTGAAAGGTCCAGAGGACCGGATGTTATGTGGGTATATAAAGCAGTGTTGGGCGGGTTCCCGCCAGTTTAGTAGGAGTTGATTAAAAGGTGAAGTTCTGCAGCCTGTCTCCTGTGTCGTCTCTTCACCTCCTCTTACACTGGTGACCCTCGTGAACTGAATATGTCGACATCTGACGCTTCAGCCAGCTCTCTTCAGCTGTCTACTGCTGTGGAACCTACACAGGCGGCCCCGCACGCTTTTTCGGTGGCCGTTAAAATCCCGGACTTCTGGCTGCACGCGCCTCAGTCGTGGTTCGCCCACATCGAATCACAGTTTGCTCTTCGCGGGATTTCTGTTGACGACACCAAATACCACCATGTGGTTGCTTCGCTGGATCCGCTGACAACCCAGCGGGTAATGAGCCTACTACAAAACCCTCCAGCACAAGGAAAATACGACGCCCTCAAGAAGCTTCTTCTGCGGCGCTACACACTCTCAGAGGCGGAGCGCGCTGAGAAACTATTTTCCTTCTCCGGTTTGGGTGACGGAACAGCTCTCGAGCTCGTGGAGAGCATGTTGTCCTTGCGGGGATCAGACGACTGCGAGTTCCTCTTCCGCCACCTCGTCCTCCGCCAGCTTCCAGCTCCTGTGCGAACCGCCCTGGCCAACTCCCCGTTTCTGCAGGAGAAGGATTACCGCTCGCTGGCCGAAGAAGCCGACCGCATCATTCTAACCACGAGGACCTTCGCGGTACAGGCGGTGGTCCCGGGATCTCCAGCAGCGCCCGAGTTTCGAGCGACGCACACAGCGCCGGACGAGCCAGCGGTGGTGGCAGGAGTCACTAGCCGCAGGCGGGCAGGTCCAGTTCTTTGTTTCTACCACGCGCGTTTTGGCGCCAAAGCACGACGGTGCGTCCCGCCGTGCAGCTTCAAGCCGCAGGGAAACGAGACCGCCAACAGCCGCTAGCAGTCGCAGCCGTTGGCGAGAAGGAAAGGCTGCTTTTCATCGAGGACTCGAAGTCAGGGAGGCGGTTCCTGGTGGACTCGGGGTCGCAGAAGAGCCTCGTCCCCCCGACTGGCTCCGACAGGTTGGCTGAAGGCTGCGGGCCACAGCTAACCGCGGCGAATGGCTCTCCCGTCAAGACGTTTGGCGAAAGGTTGGTGACTGTGCGTTTCCATGAACGGGACTTCCGGTGGAACTTTGTGGTAGCTGCTAGCTCGGTCCCTATTTTAGGGGCTGATTTTCTTTGTGCTCACGGGCTCCTTGTTGACATTGCTAACAGACGTTTGATCGACGCTGTGTCTTTTTCGTCACTGCCTTGTAAGACGCGAGGAGCTGGGCCTTTAATACATGCTAACTTTTTAGCTTCGGGTAATGTGTTTCAACGTTTATTGTCTGAGTTTCCCTCGCTGACTGTTCCTGATTTTGCAACCACAAACACAAAACATGGGGTCGAACATTATATTCCCACAACGGGGCCCCCGGTGTTCGCACGTGCACGCCGCCTCGATGCTACTAAGCTAGCAATCGCACAGGAAGAGTTTGCTAACATGGAGCGTTTAGGCATCGTGCAGCGCTCAAACAGTCCGTGGGCCTCCCCCCTCCACATGGTGCCCAAGGCAGATGGCAAATGGCGGCCATGTGGAGATTTCCGCCGCCTCAATAACATCACAGAGAATGATCGTTATCCCATCCCCCACATCCAGGATTTTTCAGTGCACCTGGCTGGGACCTCCATTTTTTCTAAAGTAGATTTAGTACGGGGATACCACCAGGTTCCTGTGCATGTGGAGGATGTCCCTAAGACCGCTGTTATCACGCCTTTCGGCCTGTTTGAGTTTTTGCGCATGCCTTTTGGTCTTAAAGGTGCAGCACAAACATTTCAGCGGTTGATGGATTCAGTCCTAAGGGGTCTGTCCTTCGTATTTGTGTACTTGGACGACATCCTGGTGGCTAGCAGCTCGGCTGAGCAGCACTTGTCCCACCTCCGTGAGGTTTTTCAGCGCCTGGCAGCACATGGCCTGATTGTAAACACAGCGAAATGCCAATTTGGGCTGCCAGTCATTGACTTTTTGGGCCACCGCATTTCCGCAAGTGGCGCCGTCCCGTTACCAAACAAAGTGCAGGCGGTGTCAGATTTCCCACAGCCCCAGTCTGTTAAAGCGCTACAAGAGTTTTTGGGAATGGTTAACTTCTATAACCGTTTCCTCCCCAGGGCAGCACAACTGCTGAGTCCGCTCTATAGAGCGCTGAAAAAGAAAAAGCCCAACGACAGCGTGGACTGGACACCAGAACGCCTACAGGCATTTGGTGATGCTAAAGCTGCACTGGCCACTGCTGCCCTTTTGGCCCATCCATCCCCAGCGGCGCAAATAGCTTTAACAACCGACGCATCTGATGTTGCGGTGGGGGCTGTGTTAGAACAGCAGGTTTCCGGGGTTTGGCAGCCGCTTGCATTTTTCAGCCGTACGCTGCGGGACAACGAGCTGAAATACAGTGTTTTTGACAGAGAGTTGCTGGCGCTTTACCTGGCTACACGCCATTTCAGGTTTTTCCTGGAAGGCCGCCAGTTCACTGCATACGTTGACCACAAACCCCTGGTGTTTGCTATGTCAAAAATTTCTGACCCCTGGTCTGCTCGCCAGCAACGCCACCTCGCAGCGGTGTCTGAATTTACTACAGACATTCAGCATGTGGCTGGAAAATCCAATGTGGTGGCTGACTGTCTCTCCCGGGTGCTGATCGCTCCCGTGTACGTTGGCATCGATTTTTCTGCTATGGCTGCGGACCAACGTAGCGACGCAGAAATACTCGAGCTCCAGTCCGGCCCCACAGGCCTCGAGTTGGAGGAAAGGCGGGTGAATGACGGAGGTCCTCTCCTGCTCTGTGACGTATCTACGGGCAGGCCCCGCCCCCTGGTTCCAGTTTCATGGCGACGCCGCGTTTTTGACTCCTTACATTCCCTTTCTCACCCAGGTGTTAGAGCCTCTGTGAAACTGGTCAGCTCAAAGTTTGTTTGGCCCGGTCTGCGTAAAGCAGTTAAGGAGTGGGCAGCAGCGTGTGTTCCATGCCAGCGTGCTAAGGTCAACAGGCACACCAAAGCACCGTTGGAACCTTTCCCCATCCCAAGTCGGCGGTTTGATCATGTGCACGTAGACCTAGTAGGCCCTCTGCCTCCATCACAGGGTTTTACTCATCTGCTGACTATGATAGACCGGACCACCAGGTGGCCAGAGGTGGTTCCTCTGACGTCCACAACATCTGCAGTGGTGGCCCGGGCCTTTTTGTCTACCTGGGTTGCACGTTTCGGCCCCCCTTCAGACATTACATCGGACAGGGGCCCGCAGTTTGTTTCGGAGCTTTGGTCTACCATGGCCAAGGGTCTGGGGACTAACGTTCACAGGACCACCGCTTACAACCCCCAAGCTAATGGTTTGTGTGAACGGTTTCACAGGTCATTGAAAGCTGCACTTCGTGCTGCATTGACCGGTGACAACTGGATTGACCGCCTTCCCTGGGTTTTGTTGGGGTTGCGTACCGCAACCAAAGAAGACCTGAGCTCTTCCCCGGCTGAAATGGTTTACGGTCAGCCTGTGCGCGTCCCCGGTGAGTTTTTACCTGAGGTACCCTCACCACAGTTCGCTCCACCGTTGCTCCATCTTTCACCTCAGGAGGCCCCTTTTCGTGTCCCCGGTCCGGTACACCATTGTTTACCGCAGTCATTTGTCCCTAAGAGTCTGGAGTCCTCTAAATTTGTTTTTGTCAAACACAATGCACACAGGACACCACTACAGCCTTTGTATGATGGACCGTTTCGAGTTCTTCAACCAGGTCCGAAACATTTCATTTTGGATTTAGGGGGTCGTACTGAGACTGTCTGTATTGATAGGCTTAAACCAGCTCATGTTATGTCAGATGATCAGGTTGTTACGGCCCAAGCTCCTCGCAGAGGCAGACCTCCATCCACATTATTAACGGACGGCGGTCCTTCTTCCGGAAACTCTCAACGTCCATTGGAGCCCGAATCTTCTGCAGACCCTCCTCGTAGCCCTCCACTTCATCAGACTGGTTCTGCAGGGCCCAGGTTCAGCCGTTCTGGTCGTTTGAT
>JBBPBX010026519.1:0-30541 GCA_038048925.1 Garcialebias charrua | reverse complement strand
TCCAAATTCTTGACATAATTTGAGCAGCAGCAGGGCGGAGCGTTTACCTACGGGACAAATTGAGGTCGCTGATTGGTCATTTGCTGACACGCCTACTGAATTGATTGACAGGTCGAATGGTGAAAGAAAAGGCACGGGCTGCGCAGCGGTATTTTGTGTTTATATGTTAATAAAAAGTTCTAAAAAATAAAATAAAAACAGGGAGCGCTGGTCCTGCAGCCCACAGCCCACCAGGAAATATTTAGAACCTGGCGCATCCACGTTGGACATTTGGTTCGCTCGTGACAAATTCATTCATTCCTCCTCATCGGAGGAGGAAGCGAATGGTGACCGCTTCAAGCGATCACTTGACTTTTGGCAAAAAAACAAAAGAAAAGTCCAGATCAGCGATGAAGAAGAGGAATTTAATATGGTAAATGGTAAATGGAGCTTATTTATATAGCGCTTTCCAGCCCCCTGTGAGGAGCCCCAAAGCGCTTTACAATACCAGCCATCCACCCATTCATTCAGACATTCATACACCGGTAGTGGTAGCCTGCCTTGCAAGGCGCCATCCAGACCTACCGGGAGCAACTCGGGGTTAAGTGTCTTGCCCAGGGACACAACGACACATGGTGGGCGGATGCGGGATTCGAACCTCCAACCTTCCGATCAGGGGTCGACTGCCATTACCACTACACCACGGCCGCCCACCTTCTTCTAACGCCAGAGGCTGTTCACCTTGGAGACCTGCTGCGGATACAAACATTTGTGTATGTATACATACATTTGTGTCTCATACAAAACAGTCCGCCGCCGGGCAGTTTATTGTGAGACAACGCGCGTGCATAGGCGGTCGTAAAATTTGAGCTTGGCGCGTTCACGCCCGCGTTCAAAGGCTTGTGCCGCGGCGCTCACACGGCGTGCAGCGGCGTTCGGCCCAACGCAGAGCTATACTGGGGGCTTTATGCTGCTCACCAGTTTTGGTCACACACTGCTGTGGGATTACATCATATTCTTCAACGAGCATTCGTTTCAAGTCAGCCAGTTTGGTTGTGTTGGTCAGTCTGGAACAAGCAGCATGCTAACAGGTGTTCAGCAGGGTTGACGTGAGGCCTGCTGGCAGGCGGCCATTTTGTCCTCTCTGTAGCCACATAAACCCTGTTCTGTGTGTTCTCTGGCAAGCACTGTCATCTTGAATGATAAAGTTGAGTCCCGGACTGTGGTGAGATGAGACAGCCTCTGGTTCCAGAACCTCATCTTGTAGGATGCTCATTACACTGCCTGACTCATCACCTGGTGGACCTTCAGTTTGGAGATGGTGTGTGACTCCAAATAGTGTTTCAACTTGGTTTTGTGGAACACCAGCTTGAAGTTTAAGACACAGGACCCACCCAGACCAGTGGAATGTGGCGCGCTTCAAGCAAATACCAACTCAAGCACCTGATTGGCAACACTTGGCGTATCAGACGCCCATGGGTCAATAGCAGAATAAACTGTTCAGCATCGGTAGAAAAGGTTTGGCAAGTTTTTTATGGGTGCAAACCCACAAATGCATTTTCCTTACAAATGTAGCACTATTTAATGTGAAATAAATCTTACAAACTGTATTGCCACGAAACATTGATACAACAAAGACATAAACGACCAAACACGTTTCCTTACTTTTGGCGCTATGTTTGTTAGATGATTGAAGTCTGAAGGAACAATATACTGTATTGTTCATCTTAGCAGAATGAGTTGTTCATCTTTAGTGAGTTGTTTTAGTGACCAATAAAGGAAGGAATGAAACGCAAAATGTGCAAAAAAAATGACGTTTAACCGCGTTGTTTCTTGTCATTTCCTCGTAGAACATAGACATCCAGAACTTCTCGTCCAGTTGGAGTGATGGGATGGCCTTCTGTGCTTTGGTGCACTCGTTCTTCCCGCTGGAGTTTGAATACAACACTCTGAATCCAGCCAATCGCAAACAGAACCTGGAGCTGGCCTTCACCACAGCAGAGTGAGTCCTAGTGAAGGGACTCTGTTAAATGAGCCGAATCAAACTAGTTACAGCTTTAAATATATTTCTTATCTTTTTGTTTCCTGCCTTGCACTGCATCACTTCCTCTGCACTTCTATGGAGACGCCTGTTATCTCTTCTTTTAACTTTATTTCAGCCTGAACATGGGAGCGCACCTGCACAAATTAAATACAGGTAGTCCCCGACTTACGAACGAGTTCCGTTCCTACGTGACGTCGCAAGTCGAATTTCGTCGTAAGTCGGAAAATACGTCCAAACTGCACCTTATACGTACAATTCTGTATTTTACCAAGCACTTAGCCTATCCTAACACAGTACCCTACATAATTATCAAAAAAACACATACATTTGGAGCCATAATGAAGGGAAAAAAAAAGTTAATAACCTACTGGGAGCTGGTGAAGCCTTCCTCCACCTGTTGGCATGTTAGCTCGTTGTTCAGCTGTAGCCTCTCTGCCTCGTAAACCTCCGGTCCAAACAAAGGTCTCCTATACTTTTCCACACGCGGTCCAGAGTTTTACAGTATGGTCTGTTAGCATGTTAGCTCGTTGCTAAACTGTAGCCTCTCTGCCTCGTAAACCTCCGGTCCAAACAAAGGTCTCCTGTACTTTTCCACGCGCGGTCCAGAGTTTTACAGTACGGTCTGTTAGCATGTTAGCCCCTCCTAACCTCCTCTGCCTCCGGTCTGCTTGTAAACAATGAGGTCTCCTGTAATTTTCCATTGTCGTGGCCGCTAAGGTGCACTCTCCCCCCTCCCTCCTGTAAATTTCCGCTGTCCTCCGCTGAGTTTCGGTACCATATTTTTTGGTGTAAAGGCGCATAAACCGTGTAACTCAAAACAATGCTTTTCAATGGGAGGGCGTTCGTAAACGGAAACGTCGTAAGTCGAGGACTACCTGTACCAGATTGAGCGCCGCGGCCTCAACATGTGTTGTGTTACTGTTTGTCTTTTAGTTACCATGGTGACGTAATTTGTATTTAAAAAGAAAGCCCATAGCAAACAATGAGTGGCGCTCTCGCCTGACAGGTCACACGACCACTTGAACTACAAAACCTTATCAGACGCCTTGTTTTTGTTGTTGCTTTAGGACTTACTGGTTTCTGTCAAACACCTCCAGAAAAAGTGAAGCACAGGTCAGCTGTTCAGTCCCGTATTAAATTAATTTGACTTTTTCTTTCGTAATATGAGATGTAGCTTGTTTTAACATACATAAAATGGTGGAGGCACATCTTGGTTCTCTTTTTGAAGTCAATGCGCTCCAGAGAACGGAGCTGATGGACGTTGGAGTTTCAGGCAGTAGCTTGACGTCTGGATTCCTTGTGTATGTTGCTTTGTACTGGAACTCTGGCACAACAGTTTCCTGCAGGATCAACATGGTTCTGTCTGATCTGATGTGCCGTGGTGATCTTCTGAACGCTGCCGTCTTTCTGTTTCAGGGAGCAGACTGACTGTCTGCGTCTGATCGAGGTTGACGACATGCTGGAGATGGGGAACAAGCCGGACCCCATGTGCGTGTTCACCTACGTCCAGTCCCTCTACAGCCACCTGAAGAAGTTTGAATAACTGAATCAGAGAAGACGAGTTTATGACGACACCAAAAATCAGCCTCGGACATTAAAAAAATCGGAGAGATATTGTCACCAACGTATCCTACTTCCTTCTTGGAGTGGTTGTAACGTCACACGTAGTCTGGCTCACCATCACAATGTGGATTGATGAGTTGTGTGTACAAAGTTTATTAGCTCTGCTGCCATTAAAGTTTGCATGATGTGAACACAACCTGCACCTACATTTGCACAACAAATGTTTACAGCATTAAGGATAAAATCATATTTATTCACTTTAAAAACCATCACCTGATGAAACAATCGTCCCAAGTGCTTTTCAGCTAAGTTTGTTGATAACCTCAAAGAATTAAGGGATTTGTTTTGTACATTTTTATTTTCTTCTTCTTTCTACTGTGCCAAAAGATTTAGTAAACATGAGATATACATACCGGTAGTTGTAATGAGTATAAGGGAGATCAGATTTACAGATCACTTTTATACACTAGATGTAAGAATTAGCAGGTTATACCTGACACAACCTTATCATCAAATATTCACGAGTTCTCTCTTTTTCAGGACCAACAACAAATTATGTGGTCAGATGAGATGTAACAGGCATGAAACGTTAATTTATGTTGATTCACCAGGAGATGAATCATTTATTTAACAGAATCATAAAATTACATCAAACATGTGTATAACGGATTGGTTCTGATCAATTTTCATATAAACTCACCGTCAACAGATTCAATTTTGGAACAACAGAACAAGTAATGAGATGACATATTACTTTATATCTGTAGGCAAATATTTCTTAAAGTTTAGTTACTGGCAAGATTAAAGTTTAAGGAGTAAGGAAGAGGATGTAAGATGGAGGAAAGGTGGAAAGAGGGAGTGAATTATCCAGATTTTTTTTTTTTTACCAGGAACATGGCAGCTCTTCGGCAGCATCCGCTAGACTCCAGTCCCGCTAATGAACATCAACGTTTTACCTGCGCGAAGATTCTCGTCTCTGCTCTGGTAAAATAGTCCCAGCCTTAAGTGCACGGACCGTCTGTCCCGCTACGTTTTCAGGCTTCAGCGTCCATTTTACAACGGCTCGCTCAAGTCTGCATCAATCTCAACGAGGTAGCGACTACTAGTTCCGGTTTGGCTTTTCAAGATAAAAGATTCCTCAAAGGAATTTCATTAAAGTGGAGCTTTTTAGCTCGAGGCGGACTTATAGCCAGCAATGCTATGAGTCCTTAGCTGATAACGTGTCATTGGCGTTTTGACCGACGTTCATCCAGCTCTTAGGCGAAATATCATAGTTTCAATTTCACCGGCAGACTGAAGAAAGAAGCAGGAAGTGGAACTTATAAAGGGAGTTTGACATCCGTAGTGCTCAGTTCCCTCATTGGTTCGTTCGGCCAGTGGGAGGGAGAGTTAGCTTAGGTCAAAGATGTCAGAAAGTGTGAAGGTTGTTTCAGGATAACAGAGAAAGATTGTTTTAAGAAAAGACAGAAAACAGTTGCCAGTTATAAGATTACCTGATTAACATCTTAACATTTCTAAAACAAATCTGAAAAGTTCAACTTGACATATTTTTCAACTTTAGACAGCATTCTGATTCAGGTGTCCACATATTAAGAATACACCAGCATATTAAAGAATGACAATGATCATTCAACATATTGAAAAATAACACTGCTCATACGAATAACACAAGGTTATGCTTTGATTATATTTGAATTAGCACAAAGTAAAAATTAAAGAGAGTCTCTTGTGATTTAATTTGTGTCTTGATTCAAATTAATAAAATAAAACAGTGTTGATGTCTGTTCACTGAGAGGATCAGTGAAATGGTGTAAACCCAGTTCATAGAGGTGTGAAAAGGTGTAAATCCAGTTCAAAGAGGTGAAGGTATATCACTACATAGTAAACATGAGATATACAGTACATAGTAAACATGAGATATACATAGTAAACATGATATATACATAGTAAACATGAGGTATACATAGTAAACATGAGGTATACATAGTAAACATGAGGTATACATAGTAAACATGAGATATACATACAGTAGTAAACATGAGATATACATAGTAAACATGATATGTACATAGTAAACATGAGGTATACTGTACATGGTAAATGGAGCTTATTTATAGCGCTTTCCAGCCCCCTGTGAGGAACCCCAAAGCGCTTTACAATACCAGCCATCCACCCATTTATACACACATTCATACACCGGTAGTGGTAGCCTGCCTTGCAAGGCGCCATCCAGACCTACCGGGAGCAACTCGGGGTTAAGTGTCTTGCCCAGGGACACAACGACACATGGTGAGCGGATGCGGGATTCGAACCTCCAACCTTCCGATCGGGGGTTGACTGCCATTACCACTGTGCCACAGCCGCCCCACATAGTAAACATGAGGTATACATAGTAAACATGAGGTATAGTAAACATGAGATATACATAGTAAACATGAGATATACATATAAACATGAGATATACATATAAACATGAGATATACACAGTAAACAAGAGATATACATAGTAAACAAGAGATATACATTGTAAACAATATACATAGTAAACGAGATATACATAGTAAACATGAGATATACATAGTAAACATGAGATATACATAGTAAACATGAGATATACATAGTAAACATGAGATATACATAGTAAACATGAGATATACTGTGGTGGACCACTAGGGGGCTCTACTCACACCCAGTGGACCGAAGGTATTACAGGATGTTTTATTGTGAAAGGTCCTGAGGACCGGATGTGGTATTGGATATATAAGGCGGTGTTGGGTGGTGTTTCCCGCCAGTTTAGTAGGAGTTGATTAAAAGTGAAGATCTACATCCCGTCTCCTGTGTCGTCTCTTCGCCGCCTCCTACAATACATTGTAAACATGAGATATAGTAAACAAGAGGTATACATAGTAAACATGAGATACATAGTAAACATGAGGTATACATAATAAACATGAGGTATACATAGTAAACATGAGATATAGTAAACATGAGATATACATAGTAAACATGAGATATACATAGTAAACATGAGATATACTGTGGTGGACCACTAGGGGGCTCTACTCACACCCAGTGGACCGAAGGTATTACAGGATGTTTTATTGTGAAAGGTCCTGAGGACCGGATGTGGTATTGGATATATAAGGCGGTGTTGGGTGTTTCCCGCCAGTTAGGGAGGGGGCCCTGTGAGCTTCGGTACCCAGGGGCCCCTGGGGTTGTTAATCCGGCCCTGCTGGTGACCCTTGTGAATTGAATATGTCGACATCTGAAGGTCAAGCCAGCTCTTTTCTGCTGTCCACGGTTGTGGAACCTCCACCGGCGGCCCCACTCGCTTTTGTGGTGGCCGTTAAAATCCCGGACTTCCGGCTGCATGCACCTCAGTCGTGGTTCGCCCACATCGAATCACAGTTTGCTCTTCGCGGGATATCTGCAGACGACACCAAATACCACCATGTGGTCGCTTCACTGGACCCATTGTCCACCCAGCGGGTAATGAGCCTGCTCGAGGACCCTCCTGCACAAGGAAAATACGACGCCCTCAAACAGCTCCTTCTGCAGCGTTACACACTCTCAGACGCGGAGCGCGCTGAGAAACTTTTTTCCCTCTCCGATTTGGGCGATGGCACAGCTCTTGAGCTCATGGAAGGCATGTTGTCTTTGAGGGGATCAGCAGACTGTGAGTTTCTCTTCCTCCACCTCTTCCTCCGCCGGCTCCCAGTGCGCACCGCCCTGGCCAACTCCTCGTTTCTGCAGCAGAAGGATTACCGCTCGCTGGCCCGCGAAGCCGACCGCATCCTGCTGGCTGCGAGGACTTTCGCGGTCCAGGCGGCGGTCCCCGGATCTCCAGCAGCACCTCAGCTTCAAGCAACGCCCTCAGCGCCGGACGAGCCATCGGTCGTAGCAGGGGTCGCTACCCGCAGGCGGACGGGAGCCGCCCTTTGTTTCTACCACCAGCGTTTTGGCGCCAAAGCACGACGATGCGTCCCACCGTGCAGCTTCAAGCCGCAGGGAAACGAGAACGCCAGCGGCCGCTAGCAGTCGCGGCCGTTGGCGACAAGGAAAGGCTGCTTTTCATCGAAGACTCGAGGTCGGGGAGGCGGTTCCTGGTGGACTCTGGCTCGCAGAAGAGCCTCGTTCCCCCGACTGGCTCCGACAGGTTGGCAGAAGGCTGCGGGCCGCAGCTAACCGCGGCTAACGGCTATCCCATCAAGACGTTTGGCGAAAGGTTGGTGACTGTTCGTTTCCATGAACGGGACTTCCAGTGGAACTTTGTGGTAGCTGCTAGCTCAGTCCCTATTTTAGGGGCTGATTTTCTTTGTGCTCACGGGCTCCTGGTTGATTTAGCTAACAGACGTTTGATCGACGCTGTGTCTTTTTCGTCACTGCCTTGTGAGACGCGAGGAGCTGGGCCTTTAATGCATGCTAACTTTTTAGCTTCGGGTAATGTGTTTCAGCGTTTATTGTCTGAATTCCCCTCGCTGACTGTTCCTGATTTTGCAAACACAAACACAAAACATGGGGTCGAACATTATATTCCCACAACGGGCCCCCCGGTGTTCGCACGTGCACGCCGCCTTGATGCTACTAAGCTAGCAATAGCACAGGAAGAGTTTGCTAACATGGAGCGTTTAGGCATCGTGCAACGCTCAAACAGTCCGTGGGCCTCCCCCCTCCACATGGTGCCCAAGGCAGATGGCAAATGGCGACCATGTGGGGATTTCCGCCGCCTTAATAACATCACAGAGAACGATCGTTATCCCATCCCCCACATCCAGGATTTTTCAGTGCACCTGGCTGGGACCTCCATTTTTTCTAAAGTAGATTTAGTACGGGGGTACCACCAGGTTCCTGTGCATGTGGAGGATGTCCCTAAGACCGCTGTTATCACGCCTTTCGGCCTGTTTGAGTTTTTGCGCATGCCTTTTGGTCTTAAAGGTGCAGCACAAACATTTCAGCGGTTGATGGATTCAGTCCTAAGGGGTCTGTCTTTCGTATTTGTGTACCTGGATGACGTCCTGGTGGCTAGCAGCTCGGCTGAGCAGCACATGTCCCACCTCCGTGAGGTTTTTCAGCGCCTGGCAGCACATGGCCTGATTGTAAATACAGCGAAATGCCAGTTTGGACTGCCAGTCATTGACTTTTTGGGCCACCGCATTTCTGCAAGCGGTGCTGTGCCTTTACCAAACAAGGTGCAGGCGGTGTCCGATTTCCCACAGCCCCAGTCTGTTAAAGCGCTACAAGAATTTTTGGGAATGGTCAACTTCTATAACCGTTTCCTCCCCAGGGCAGCACAGCTGCTGCGTCCGCTCTATGGAGCGCTGAAAAAGAAAAAGCCCAACGACAGTGTTGACTGGACACCAGAACGCCTACAGGCATTTGGTGATGCTAAAGCTGCACTGGCCACTGCTGCCCTTTTGGCCCATCCATCCCCAGCGGCGCAAATAGCTTTAACAACCGACGCATCTGATGTTGCGGTGGGGGCTGTGTTAGAACAGCAGGTTTCCGGGGTTTGGCAGCCGCTTGCATTTTTCAGCCGTACGCTGCGGGACAATGAGCTGAAATACAGTGTTTTTGACAGAGAGTTGCTGGCGCTTTACCTGGCTACACGCCATTTCAGGTTTTTCCTGGAAGGCCGCCAGTTCACTGCATACGTTGACCACAAACCCCTGGTGTTTGCTATGTCAAAAATTTCTGACCCCTGGTCTGCTCGCCAGCAACGCCACCTCGCAGCGGTGTCTGAATTTACTACAGACATTCAGCATGTGGCTGGAAAATCCAACGTGGTGGCCGACTGTCTCTCCCGGGTGCTGATCTCTCCCGTATACGTTGGCATCGATTTTTCTGCTATGGCTGCGGACCAACGTAGCGACGCAGAAATACTCGAGCTCCAGTCCGGGCCCACAGGCCTCGAGTTGGAGGAACGGCAGGTGAATGACGGAGGTCCTCTCCTGCTCTGTGATGTTTCTACTGGCAGGCCCCGCCCCCTGGTTCCAGTTTCATGGCGACGCCGCGTTTTTGACTCCTTACATTCCCTTTCTCACCCAGGTGTTAGAGCCTCGGTGAAACTGGTCAGTGCAAAGTTTGTTTGGCCCGGTCTGCGTAAAGCGGTTAAGGAGTGGGCAGCAGCGTGTGTCCCATGCCAGCGTGCTAAGGTTAACAGACACACCAAAGCACCTTTGGAACCCTTCTCCATCCCAGGTCGGCGGTTTGATCATGTGCACGTAGACCTGGTAGGCCCTCTGCCTCCGTCACAAGGTTTTACTCATCTGCTGACTATAATAGACCGGACCACCAGGTGGCCTGAGGTGGTTCCTCTGACATCCACGACATCTGCAGTGGTGGCCCGGGCATTTTTGTCTACCTGGGTGGCGCGTTTTGGCCCCCCTTCAGACATTACATCGGACAGGGGCCCGCAGTTTGTTTCTGAACTTTGGTCTACCATGGCCAAGGGTCTGGGGACTAACGTTCACAGGACCACCGCTTACAACCCCCAAGCTAATGGTTTGTGTGAACGGTTTCACAGGTCATTGAAAGCCGCACTTCGCGCTGCATTGACCGGTGACAACTGGATTGACCGTCTTCCCTGGGTTTTGTTGGGGTTACGTACCGCAACCAAAGAGGACCTGAGCTCTTCCCCGGCTGAACTGGTTTACGGTCAGCCTGTGCGCGTCCCTGGTGAGTTTTTACCTGAGGTACCCTCACCACAATTCGCCCCACCGTTGCTACATTTTTCACCTCAGGAGGCCCCTTTTCGTGTCCCCGGCCCGGTACACCATTGTTTACCGCAGTCGTTTGTCCCTAAGAGTCTGGAGTCCTCTAAATTTGTTTTTGTCAAACACAATGCACACAGGACACCACTACAGCCTTTGTATGATGGACCGTTTCGGGTTCTTCAACCAGGTCCGAAACACTTCCTTTTAGATTTAGGGGGTCGTACTGAGACTGTCTGTATCGATAGGCTTAAACCAGCTCATGTTGTGTCAGATGATCAGGTTGTTACGGCCCAGGCTCCTCGCAGGGGCAGACCTCCATCCACATTGCTAACGGACTGCAGTCCTTCTTCCAGAGACTCTCAACGTCCATTGGAGCCCGAATCTTCTGCAGACCCTCCTCGTAGCCCTCCGCTTCATCAGACTGGTTCTGCAGGGCCCAGGTTCAGCCGTTCTGGTCGTTTGATCAAACCTAAAATGCGGGACTAGGGATGGACCTTACTGGGTGTTCTGGGGGGGCGTGTGTGGTGGACCACTAGGGGGCTCTACTCACACCCAGTGGACCGAAGGTATTACAGGATGTTTTATTGTGAAAGGTCCTGAGGACCGGATGTGGTATTGGATATATAAGGCGGTGTTGGGTGTTTCCCGCCAGTTTAGTAGGAGTTGATTAAAAGTGAAGATCTACATCCCGTCTCCTGTGTCGTCTCTTCACCGCCTCCTACAACAGGAGTCCAAGTAGTTGTGGTGTTATTGCTGAAATGTGAAGAAGATGTTTAATTGTTCCCTAGGAAAGGCTGAGTCTGAACAGTCAATCACTGCTGGTTTAAGTTATGCTATGTTTTAATTGATTAATAATTATTATTAATTATTATTATTATTATTATTTTGCATTTCCTGATGTTAATTTCTTCTCCACTCTCTCCTTATTAGTTAATTTTTAGCTAATTTACCTATGCTTTTAAATTCATTCTGCTGCTCCTTCTGTAGGGTTTCTGGGGTCTGGTCTTACATATTGTGTTTTTCTCATGTTTGCCCGTCACTCCTCAGTGTCTCTCCTCCCTGTGTTCCAGCACTGTCGCATCTGTGTCAGATTCTAATCACTGCAGATGCCTATCATTTCATATTGTCAGCATCTGTATATATTCAGTCCCTTGGTGTTATGTCTTTGTCTCTGGACTGTCCTGTCAAATGATTCATGCTTGTATCCCTGTGTCCTCCTAAAAGTAAGTTTGCTGCACAGGCTGCTTTTTGTGTTGTTTATTTAAGAAATACACGTACAGTATTACTTATTTTTACCTGAGTCTCTCAGCATCTTCCTGAATATAGGTTCTACACTCAGCAGATCATGATACCTTCAGCCTGGCACCTCGTAAGAAAGGCTTTTTCTCCTGAACTAAACAGGCCTTGAGTGCCTTGGTAATTTGCGTCTTGTTGTTTGGATAAATGGTTACCAATTTGATGGGAGTGTCAATTTATTCATAATAAAAATATTCAGTTTGTACATTGGAAAACATTTTAACACCATTCCCACATTCATTAAAAAAAATCACAATCTTTCAACTCAAAATAGCTCTTTGATGTCTTTGTTGCATCCTCTTCCTCTTTCAACAATTTTTTTTCATAGTGATGTTTTTTTTAAATGATCATTTCCTCTATCTTTAATTGTGATCTGTACCTTTGTATTTTGGCAGCAGTAGAATAACATTATGTTTAGACAGACCTAGAAGTGAGTGTGGTTTTGAAATACATTCCCCAGGTTTATTACCATAGCACAGGATTATCCAACACTTGCCTTAAAGAGTCACTATCAGGCATGTTTTAGACCAGAGGGGTCTTCAGAGGCACTCCAGGACTGTTTTGACACCACAGATCGGAGTATGTTCAAAGAAGCTGCTACCACAAACAACAACACATGTCTCCAGGAGTACTCAGACACTGTATGTTCATACATCACCAAGTGCATTGATGATGTAACCAACCTCAAAACCATCACTGTTCGGGCAAATCAGAAGCCATGGCTGACAGCAGAGGTTTACAGACTCCTGAGAGCCAGGAATGCTGCCTTCACAGCGGGAGATCAGGTGGGCCTGAGGACAGCCAGAAACAACCTGGCCCGGGGCATCAGAAAGGCCAAGAAGCAGTATTCCAGGAAAATAGCTCACCGCTTCAAGGACAGCAAGGATACACGGAGTCTGTGGCAGGGAATACAGACCATCACAAACTACAAACCATCCCCCCAGACCTGTGACAGCACAACCTCTACGCTGAATGAACTGAATGACTTCTTTGCTCGGTTTGAGGCATGTAACAGCACACCTGCACAAAAACTCCCCCCCTCTCCTGATGGCCAGGTGCTGGCGCTGTCCTCAGACAGCGTGAGGCGATCATTCATCAAGATCAACGCACGGAAAGCTTCTGGTCCTGACAACATACCTGGTCGTGTGCTGAAGGACTGTGCAGGGGAACTCGCAGCGGTCTTCACAGACATCTTTAACATCTCGCTGAGTCAGGCCATCGTCCCCACCTGTTTCAAAGCCACAACCATCATACCTGTCCCAAAGAAGGCAACGCCCTCCTGCCTCAATGACTATCGTCCGGTAGCACTCACCCCCATCCTGATGAAGTGCTTCGAACGGCTAGTCATGAAAAACATCAAATCTGTCCTCCCTGCCTCCCTGGATCCCTTCCAATTTGCATATCGGCCTAATCGCTCAACCGACGATGCCATCTCCTCTGCCCTCCACACAGCTCTCACACATCTGGACACGAAAGGACTCTTATGTTAGAATGCTGTTCATCGACTTCAGCTCGGCATTCAACACCATCATCCCCCAACAGCTCATCCTTAAACTGGACAGTCTGGGGCTGAACACCTCAATGTGTAACTGGCTGCTAGACTTCCTGACCGGGAGACCACAGACAGTACGGGTCGGGAGTAACACATCTAGCACCATCACATTGAACACAGGGGCCCCACAAGGATGTGTGCTGAGCCCCCTTCTATTCACCCTGCTAACACACGACTGCACACCATCATACAGCTCCAACCACTTCATCAAGTTTGCGGACGACACAACAGTGGTGGGTCTCATCAGCAACAACGATGAGACGGACTACAGGAACGAGGTGAGCCGCCTGGCCTTGTGGTGCGGACACAACAATCTCACTCTCAACGTGGAGAAGACAAAGGAGATTGTTGTGGACTTCAGGAAGAGGGATGCCCAACATGCCCCTCTGACCATCAACAGCACCACAGTGGAGAGAGTGGACAGCACCAAGTTCCTGGGAGTGCACGTCTCAGAGGACCTGTCCTGGAGCAGGAACACTGCATCACTGGCCAAGAAGGCTCACCAGCGCCTCTACTTTCTCCGCAAGCTGAAAAGAGCTGGAGCTTCAACCCCCATCATGTGCACCTTCTACAGGGGTGCCATAGAAAGTGTCCTGACCAGCTGCATCACGGTGTGGTTTGGTGCATGTACTGCATCCTGCCGCAAGAGCCTCCAGCGCATAGTGAGAGCAGCTGAGAAGATTGTCGGCACCTCCTTCCCCTCACTACAGGACTTACACAGCAACCGCCTCACTCGGAAAGCCCTCTGCATGGCAGGTGATCCCACACACCCACTACACAGCTGCTTCAGCCTGCTGCCATCGGGGAGGAGACTGAGGAGTCTCCAGGCTCGAACCAGCAGACTGAGTGACAGCTCTGTTCATCAGGCAGTCAGGATGCTTAACACTCTGCCTGCTCTGCCTCCCCTCCCACTTGTACTGCCTTAACACAAAAAACTTTCACACATTACCACACAACACAAAGTTTTTAACACTGGACTCTGTGTCATCAATACGGGTTATTCACTCAACTCACGGTCATGTGCTCATTCAGTTTGCACTACTTCTCATATTTGCACTAATGTTTGTATTACATTACTGCCTATAGTCAGAGAGTCAGAGAGTCAGAGTCAGAGAGTCTTTATTGTCATTTGCACCGCATGTGGTACATGTGATGAAAACGAGATTATGTACACGGGGTCCCAGTTACATCCAACAACAAATGCAAGAGAAAAACAGTAATAACATCTAGAATTAACTAAGAAAAACATCAACTATTAATACACTAAGCCTAATATAGTGGGAATAAACAGCGGCACGAACATGAGTTTGTATGAGCAGATGGTCACAGATGAACACAGATGCACACAGCAACAAGAAAACAGATCAGCATCAGCACAATGTGATATTTTGCAGTGTTTATTTTTTATTTTATTTTTATTTATTCATGAGTCTAACAGCCTCAGGGTAGAAGCTGTTCCTCAGTCTAGTGGTTCTACACTTGATGCTCCTCAACCTCCGTCCTGAGGGGAGTGGGGCAAAGAGTGAGTGTGCTGGATGAGTGAGGTCTTTCATGATGCAGGTGGCTCTTTTCCTGCATCTAGAGGTGTAAATGTCTGTGATGGTGGGGAGACTGACTCCAACAGACTTCTGTGCAGCCTTCACCACTCTCTGTAGAGCTTTCCTCTCTTCAACTGTGCAGCCTCCATGCCACACGTTGATGCTGGAGCACAGGACGCTCTCCACTGCACACCTGTAGAACGAGGTGAGAACTGGGCTGCTCAGACCAGCTCGTCTCAGCCGTCTGAGGAAGTAGAGTCTCTGATGACCTTTCTTGATCAGGCTGGTGGTGTTGTTGCTCCAGCTGAGGTTATCATTCATGTGTACACCCAAGTATTTGTAGCTGGAGACCACTTCCACTGCAGACCCACCTATTTTCAGTGGGGCGTGGGTGTGTTTGTTCCTTCTGAAGTCCACAATCATCTCCTTTGTCTTCTTCACATTCATGTGAAGATTATTCTCTTTGCACCAGCTCTCCAGGTGTTCCACCTCCTGTCTGTAGCTGGACTCATCATTGTTTGTGATGCATCCCACCACCGCTGTATCATCTGCAAACTTAACAATATGACAGCCTGGAAGTGTGGCTGTACAATCATATGTGAGCAGAGTGAACAGAAGGGGGCTCAGCACACATCCTTGAGGAGAGCCAGTGCTGAGGGTTATGGTGGAGGAGGAGAAGTTGTGGATCTTCACGGACTGTGGTCTGTCTGTTAAGAAGTCTAGTACCCAGTTACAAATAGAGGGGCTTAGTCCAAGTGTAGATAGTTTGTCTATCAGAGTTTGGGGGATCATGGTGTTGAAGGCAGATGTGAAGTCCACAAAGAGCAGACGCACGTATGAGTCCTTCTGATCCAGGTGGGTGAGAGCAGTGTGGACCACGGAAGAAATGGCGTCCTCTGTTGATCGGTTCTCACGGTATGCGTATTGATGAGGGTCCTCATTGATGTTGACGGTTGCCTTGATGTGGGACATGACCAGTTTCTCAAAACATTTAGCGACTATCGGGGTGAGGGCCACTGGTCTATAGTCATTCAGACCAGTCACTGTGGAGCTCTTTGGGACTGGGATGATGGTCGCGGTCTTCAGGCAGGTGGGAACTGACTCCAGTGCAAGTGAGGTGGTGAAGATGTCAGCCAGCACCTCACAGAGCTGGTCCGCACATTCCTTCAGAACTTTCCCTGGGATGTTGTCTGGTCCGGTTGCTTTATGAGGATTAATCTTTCTGAGACTGCCTCTCACTTCTGCTGCGGTCACCCTGAGATGCTCTTCATCTGGTGATGAGGTGAGTCTGGTGCTAGCTGGTCTGTTTGGATCATCAAAACGTGCATAAAACTTATTGAGGGCATCAGGCAGAGATGGGTCCCTGGGGCATTGTTTGTTCTTGCCTTTGTAATCTGTTATGCATTTAATACCCTTCCACATGCTCCGTGGGTCTTGTGAGGTGAACTGTCCCTCTATCCTCTGTGCATACGTGGCCTTGGCCTTCTTAATGCCATCCTTCAGTTCATTCCTGCTCTTTCTCAGCTCCTCTTTATCTCCTGACTTGAATGCAGTGTCCCTGGCTGCTAGCAAGGCGTGAACTTCTTTATTTAACCAGGGTTTCCGGTTCGGGTAGGATTTAACATATTTTTTTATGGATACATTTTCAGAGCATGTACTGATGTAGCCCAGGACTGAGGAAGCATAGAGTTCCAGATCAACTGAGCTTCCATCAGTAGCTGCTTCTCTGAAAACAGACCAGTTTGTCTTCTCAAAACAGTCTCTCAACATGGGGGAACTATCTTGACTCCAGATTCTTATCTCTCTTTGTTCCGGCTTGGAGCGCCTGAGTGGGGGGAGTTGTCTTGGTGCCAGGATCAGAGGTCATACTACTGTTAACATTTACTGTTTGTTTATTACTACTGTTTACATTTATTACTACTGTTTACATTTACACTACTTTTTATATCTACACTACTGCTGATATACAGTATATATTCTTTTTACTAGACTTATTGCATAATCCACTTTACCTCTATACCAATATCAACTACCTCATACATATACTGTATACATTAACCTTATACAGGTAGTCCCCGATTTACGAGCGAGATCCGTTACAACGAGGCGCTCGTAAACCGGAAATCTCGTAATTTGGAACGGCCGCCATTTCTCTCGTAAATCCGGAATTTCGCTCGTAAATTGGAACGGTTTTCGCTAGCGCGACTACAAACACTCTATTTTCATCCAAAAACTGCTTATGAGTGCATAAAAATGATCGGAAACGTGTGTCCATATGCTTAGCTAACTAACTGTGGTGAAAAAACACATGAAAACTCAGTATTTTTTTCGTTTTTTCCAAAAATTCGCAGCTCGTAAGTCTGGAACCTCGCAGATCAGAGCGCTCGTAAATCGGGGACTACCTGTATGCTGCTTTGTCACTCTATTACAAATGTCAATGCCAGAACTTTCATTTTATTTTATAGATATACTTTTTACACTTTTATACTACTATGCAAAAAACTCAGGACAGTATTACACTTTTGTTATTTCATTTTATGCTTATGTTTATTAAATGTTTAGTGTTTTAGTGTTGGTGTAACTTTTCATACTTTTATACTACTATGCAAAAACTACTATGCAAAAACTCAGGACAGTATTACACTTTTATTATTTCATTTTATGCTTATGTTTATTAAATGTTTTAGTGTTTTAGTGTTTAAATGTTTACTGTTGCACCGAGGGACTGAGAGAAATGCAATTTCAATCCTATGTCCTGTACATATTGCAGTTTTGACAATAAAATTGACTTTGACTTTGATATTTCTCTGCTCTGACACCTGATTTGAATCAATGGGTGACTAACAGATTTCTGCAAAACATAAAGATGCAATTCAGCCATTGAACCAGGTGTGCTGGAGCACGGAAACGTCTAACATATGCAGGATGGTGGTCCTTGAGGATAGTATTGGATATCACTGCCATAGCACAAGTCAAGTATGTTGTAATTTCTTGTAGGGGTTTTAACACATTTATTTATGTTGGGAAGATATGTCAAAATATCACAGGGGGCCTTGGTGTTCTGATCCTAGATTACCAAAGCTGGCTCTTGGGAAATTATCACTCCCAGATTTGTGACTTTTTGTTTTTCAGACAGGGCTAGAGCAGAAAGGTTGATGCAATGGTTTGAGATTGTGTCATTGGGAGGGAACAACATGGCTTCAGACTTCTTTTCATTGAAACTTAAGAAATTTAAAGCCATCCAGTCCCTGATGTCAGCCAGGCAGTCGAGCAGAGGTTGAATAGAGCATGTACCATTGCGGCTTAGGGGGAAGTAAATTCCAGTCATCGGCGTAGAAGTGGAAAGGTATGTTGTGTTTCTGGAAAATAGCACCAAGTGGCAGTAGGTATAAGGAGAATAGGAGAGTACCCAGAATGGACCCCTGCGGAACCCCCCATTTAGGTGCCGCAACTGCAGAACTAAAATTGTTGATGGAAACACAAAGGACCTGTCAGAGAGGTAGGATCTGAACAAACTGAGGGCTGACCCTGTGATGCCCACCCACTGCTCCAACCTAGCAATGAGGACCTCATGGTCAATGGTGTCGAAAGCGGATGTAAGGTGAGGTCCAATAGGACAAGCAGCACAGAGTCACTAGAGTTTGTGGACAAGAATATGTCATTAAAAACCTTCTGTAGGGCAGTTTCAGTGCTGTGGAGAGGTTTAAAGCCAGATTGGAATAACTAAAGTGTAGCGTGATCTACCAGGAAGCACTTCAACTGGGACTCGACTATTTTTTCTAGAAGTTTAGAAACAAATGGGAGTCTGGAGACAGGCCTGAAGTTAGATACTGAAGGGTCAAGGTTTGGTTTTTTCAGGAGAGGTTGAACAGCAGCATGTTTTAATGTTTTTGGCACCACACTAGTGGATAAACTGCTATTTACAATAGCAAGAATGGAGGGACCTAGAGTAGGAAAAACCTTCTTTAGTAGCCAAGTGGGGACCACATCAAAGTGGGAACCAGATGGTTTCAGGTTGCACATGACCTGCTCTAGAGAAGACAGAAAGATTGGTTCAAAATGGTCAAATACAGCAACAGATTGAGGTGTGATGGATGGATCATGAGTTGGAGGAGAAACGAGAGCCCGGGTGGTCACAATTTTTTCCAAAAAGAAATGTAGGAAGTTCTCCCACAGCTCAGTCGAGGCTTCCAGGGGTGATGGTATGTAAATAAACCAAGTTTAACAATGGGCATGCATCAGAGTATTTAACAATGATCATTTACCTTTTAAATTTGTTTATTTTATTGCATTGAATCACGAATGCAATAAAAATAACCTCAAACCCAAAACACCCACCCCCCACTTTTTTTTAAAAAGTCATTGGTGGGGCAAAATAAAGTCACCAGCGGACCAGAAAAGGCCTGTGGGCTGCCAGTTGAATAGCCCTGCCCTAGATTGTAGATCTATTGATTTTGTAGTTCTGTTGTATGAAGAGAGGAGCTGAGCTGTCAGTTGATCCCCACCTGGTAGTGAGTTGGGTCAGATGGTGGGGGAGGATGCCGGACAGACCCGGTAGATCCAAACATGTAGTGAGGTTTTGCTGGGAATGCTTGGCAGAAGAATCTGTCAGAAATATCTTCAACTCACACCTCCAAGAGAGCTTTAACTGCATCCCAGTTAGACGGGGGGCATTGAGCCTGAGTGGGCCATTTTCCATGCCTCAGTTGTTGAGGTGGCTACCTTGAGCTGTGGCTGCAAGGCTATTGGTGCTTCTCACAGTGGCCAACCTCAAACTCGGTGGTGGACACCTAAGGTTAGGGAGGCTGTCAAGCTGAAGAAGGAGTCCTGTTGAGCCTTGTTGGAAGGTGGGACTCATGAGGTAGCTGAGGAGTACCGGACGGCCAAGCAGTGTGCAGCCTTGCCTGTTTATGAGGCAAAAGTTTGCATGTGGGAGGAGTTCAATGAAACCTTGGATAAAGACACTCAGTTGGCTCCGAGGAGATTTTGGCAAACCAACCTGAGGAGGGAAAAGCAGTGCTTTACTAACACTGTTTTCAGTGCATGTGGGATGCTGTTGACATCAACCAGTGATGTCATTGGGAGGTGGAAGGAATACAGTACTTTGGAGACCTTCACATGCTCTTCCATGGAAGAATCTGAGTTGGGGGACTTCAGGGTTGATCTTTTCAGAATCATGGCTGTGGTCACCAAGGTAGTTAAAGCTCAGCTGTGGCAGGGCACCGGAGGTAGATGAGATCTGTCCTGATTTCCTTAAGGCTCTGGATGTTGTGAGGCTGTCTTAGTTGATACTACTTTACAACATTGCATGGATATCGGAGGTAGTGCCACTGAATAGGCAGACTGGGGTTCCCTTTTAAAAAAATGGGGACTGTAGGGAGTGCTCCAATTATAGGGGCAAAACTGTCCTTAGCCTCCTTGGTAAGGTATATTCAAGGGTACAGTACTAGAGAAGCGAGTCAGGTAGTTGGTTGATCCTCAGATCTAGGAGGAACAATGTGGGTTTCGTCCTGGACGTGGAACACTGTATCAGCTCTTTACCCTCACCAGGGTCCTTGAGGGGTCAGGGGAGTTTGCCTATCCAGTCTACATGTGTTTTGTGGATTTGGAGAAGGCTTTCAACCATGTCCCTGTGGGGGGTACTCTTTGAGTATAGAATTGGGGGCCCGTTGCTAAGAGCTGAGACGTACAGGACGGCCAAGCAGTGTGCAGCCTTGCCTGTTTATGAGGCAAAAGTGGTGCCTATGCAAGCGGTGTGAGAGTTTGGTTCGCATTGCCGGTAGTGAGTCAGATCCCTTCAGGATGGGAGTTTGACTCCGCCAGGTCTACCCAGTGTCATTTATTCTGTTCATACCTTTTATTGAAAGAATTTCTTGGTGCAGCCCAGGAGGAGGAGGGAGTCTGGTTAGGTGGCCTCAGGATTCCATATCTGCTCTTTGCAGATGATGGGGTCCTATTGGCATCATTGTGCTGTGAACTTCAGCTCTCACTGGCTTAGTGTGAAGCGGCTGGGATTAAAATCAGCACCTCCATGTCTGAAGCCATGGCCCAGTCGGAACAGTGGATTTTTCTCTTCGTGTCGAGGGTGAGGTTCTGCCTCAAGTGGGGGAGTTCAAGTATCTTGGGGTTTGTTGATGAGTGAGGGAAGAATGGAGTGTGAGATTGACAGACAGATTGGTGCAGCATCTACGGTATTGCATACTTGGTGCTGGTCCATTTTGGCAAAGAGGGAGCTGAGATTTAAGGCAAAGCTCGCTGTTTACGTCGTTCTATGTTCCTACCCTCACCTATGGTCACAAACTCTGCATAGTGACCAAAATAATGAGATAACAGATACAAGCAGTTGAAATGAGTTTTCTCTGCAGGGTACAGGTAGCTTTCTCACCCTATTAGAGATAGGGTGAGATAGGGTGTATCGCTATTTCGAAATCTTTTGTACTTCGCCATAGCTTTAATTTTTTTCACTAGAGTAATTCTGAAGGTATGTTGTTACCGATAAGGGAAGCATTGGCTGGCTCGTGAGCCACACACTGATCAGATTAAGCACTCTTGCCATACACATCATGTCAAATTGCAGAAACCTAAGCTGTTTCAGGATTCACATTCCTCACAGAGCAGCAACCCCGTTTCAACCTCAGCGAGACAGAATAAATTTTGAACCTGAATTTAAAAGAACAATATTTTTTCAGGCAATGCAATGTAATCTGCAAACATCATAGTCAACAGGGTTTCCTGCCTGACCTAATCTCTTAGTCGGTCCATCACCAGAGCAAACAAGAAGGGGCTCAGAGCCGATCCTTGATGAAATCCCACCTCCACCTTGAAGCTATCTGTCACTCCTACAGCACATCTCACCACTGTTCTGCTCTTCTCATATATATCCTGTACCATTCTAACATATTTCTCTATCACTCCAGATTTACTCATGCAATACCACACCTCCTTTCTGAGCACCATATTGGTCATATGCTTTTTCTAAAGCCACAAAGACACAAACTTTCTGACCCACTCTGTACTTCTCAGTTTTGGCAAAAGTGTTTAACGTCAGTTGCCCTTCCTGACACAGCCCTCGCTATTTATACGGGCTTGGGACCGGAAAAAGAGATACATTGGCTTGTGCTCCCTAGTGGCCGATTTAACAACTTCACCAGACAATTAATTTAATTTAATTTATTTATTTATTTGGGGGCGGGGAGCAGGGGACATCATGAGACAATTTCTACTCTGCAGATATTCTGTGATGATTTAATCTTGTTGCAGCCTCAGTAAATAGAGTCCACCTGTGTGTAATTGAATCTCAGTATTATTACAGCTGTTGTTTGAAGGCTTGGGTGGTTTGCTACAGTACATTAATGATCAAACAGCATCATGAAGACCAAAGAAGATACAGACAGGTCAGGAAAACTGTTAAGAAGTTTATTGCAGGATTAGGTTACAAAACAATTTCACACCTTTGAACATCTCACAGAGTTCTGTTCATTCCATCATTCCAAAATCGAAGGACTATGGTACAATTACAAACCTACTAAGACAAAGTGGTTCACCCTAAACTGACAGGCCAGCAAGTATAGCATTACTCTGAGAAGCAGCTAAGAATTGAAGGGTAAATCTCGAGGAGCTGCAGAGATCCACAACTCAGGTGGGACAATCTGTCCAAAGGACAACTATTAGTCCTGTACTCCATGAATCAAATCTTTATTGAGAAGTTTCAGGAAGAAATCCATTGTTGAAAGAAAGTCAGAAGAAGTCCTGTTTGTAGTTTGTCACAAGTATTGTACAAAGTAGGCAGTGGCCATCCACTGGAACCATTCACCATTTTACATTGAAGACTTAAAAAATAATAATTATAATAATAAACTAAACATATTTTGAAATATATGTATACAGGTAGTCCTCGACTTACGACAGCCTCGACTTACAACGTTTCGGGGTTACGACACGCATCTCCATAAAAATTAGATTTTTTTTATTTTGACACCTATTCACGCAGTTTCCAGCCAGTTTCCGTCAGTTTCCGGTTTCCCGTTTTGCTAGCTGTAGAAGCTAAAGCTGCCTGTACTCTCTAAAAAAGCTAAGTCTGGTCCTCTGGACATTCAAAAAACAAAACAAAACTTGTTGGAGCAAGCTGGACAGGCAGAAACAGGCAGCAGCTGTGGAAAAGTAGCTGTTTTATGGACAGCAATTTTACAACGTAAACGAATGACGAATCCTGAGGAGGGAGGGAGAAACGGAGGAAATGGCTTCACCAGCATTCCAGAGTAGGAAATTAACTCGTTTTCCCCTTCATTATGGCTCTGAAATGTACAAGTATGTGTTTTTTGATAATTGTGTAGGGTATTGTGTTAGGATAGGCTAAGTGCTTGGTAAAATACAGTACTGTACATATACAGTACTGGAACTCGACTTCCGGGAGTGAACGCGTGCACATCTAGCTGCCGCTGCTCCTCTGACTTTTTTCTTGTTTTTGTTTTATTCAGTACTTTCTGCTGTTTTCTCACGGACCCTTGCCTGGACATTTATACTCATCATCAATGGAGTTTACTTAGATTTACCTGCTGCCTGCTCTCGTTTGGACTCTCCACCCAGCGTCTGGCCTGCTCCATTATTCAGCCGTCGAGCCCCTTCGTCTTCGTTTCCTACCGGCCGCCCCCCCGTACTCTCTCTTCAGGAAATTGCCTTCCATCCTCGTCGGAGATACATCCACCGGGGCTCGCGCCGTCGACTCAACGAAGTAATTTTCCATTTTTTTTTATTGGAGTAAATAAAAAGGAGTTGTGTTAACCAAACAAACTCCTTTTTATTTACTCCAATAAAAAAAAAGGAAAATTACTTTGTACCAGGTGGGAAGCGAACCCGCTTCCTCGGGTCAAGATAAAAGAATATAAGAGCAGTGACAATCTCTTTGAGCTACAGCAGTGGACTGGTTTTTTGGGTGTCCACTTTACCTATATAGAAAAACATTGCTCTTAACATTCTAGCTGCACGTAGAAGTTAGAGATTATTAGTTATATTTTAAAACCCTGGCTGCGCGCAAGAGTTAGACAATATTAGTTATATTTTAATGACTTTCAGGTCACGCGGAAAGGCGGAAATGGGTGCGCGCTTCGTGTTATTTACGTCCTAACATAAGCTGATACATAAGCTGATTTGTAATCAGTTATTAACAAAAATTAAACTCAGAAAAACTAATATATATATTCAGCTAACAAATATTTTTTTAGGGGTGTCCTCTCTTAAAACACTGTAAGCGCGCACACAAGAACACTCCACCCACGTCAAGTGAACACCCCACCCACTTCAAGGCTTGCACTCTACATAATGCGCAATGAACGCGGGCGGGCCAGTTCGGGCTATGGGCAAACTGGGGCGTCCCGGGCCATTGAGGGCTGGCCAATGCGAAAACGGCTTGTGTGTCTGCTCGCTGGCCCCACACTCATCATTGTTGCCACTATCTACCGCCCGCCAAAAGTAAACAACTGCTTCATGAAGGACTTTGCTGCTCTAATGGCTCATCTAACAGCTCTTTCACCCAATATTCTCCTGCTGGGCGATTTCAACATTCATATGGATAAAGTAAACAACCCCCTCACCAGAGACGTCACATCCTGCCTGGACAGCTGCGGCTTTCAACAATTCATCAACTTTCCAACGTACAGACAGGGCCACACTTTGGACTTACTTTGCTGCTCTGGACTTTCTCCTTTTAACTGTTCTTCTGATGAACTTCCATTTTTTCATTCATTCAACCTTTATTTAGTCAGGTAAATCTCATTGAGCCTCGAGGGCTCATTTACAAAAGCGACCTGCTACAAACTAAAGAATGATGAACAGCAATGGTAGAATTTCTGATCATTTACTGATCACCTGATGATTTCATTCAAAGTTAATCTTAAATTTTCCACAGAAAAACCTCAACGCACTCTTTCCTTCCGTAATATTAAGAATATCAACCATGACATTCTTTTATCTCATATTAATAATACCCTCTCCACCTTCAACTCCTCCAACCCAGATGATCTTGTCATATTTTACAACACCAGCCTCACCAACATCCTTAACTCTGTTGCTCCTCTGAAAACTCGGACTGTTTCCTTCTCCAACTCTGCACCCTGGTTCACTCCAGAACTCCGTTCCCTGAAAACCAAAGGTCAGCGGCTAGAGCGTCTCTATAAAAAATCTGGTCTCACAATTCACAAGGAACTTTATGCAAACCACCTCATCCATTACAAGAACAGTATTTCTCAAGCCAAATCCAGCTACTTCTCTGACATCATCAGTTCCAATGTTGGTAATTCAAAGACATTGTTCTCTCTCCTTCACCGTTCTGTCTCATCTCCTAACTCTCTACCCTCTCACATGGTTTCCACAGAATTTTGCAACTCCCTGATGTCATATTTCAATGAAAAGATTATTTCAATTCATAAACACCTTGGACCAAATACTGCCCCCAGCATCCTTGTTGAACTCCCCCCTCCCTCCCTCCCTCCCTCCCTTTCTCTGTCTTCTCCCTCCCCTCTGCTGATGACATTGCTGACATTATCAGCAAGTCCAAGTCCTCATCCTGTCAACTTGACCCATTTCCCACAGTTCTTGTTAAATCCTGTCTCCCGTCTCTGCTCCCTATCATCACTAATATCATCCACTCCTCCCTAACCTCTGGCATTGTTCCCACAGCCTTCAAATCTGCTGCCATCACCCCCATCATCAAGAAACCAGGTCTTGACTTCACCAACTTCAATAATCTTCGTCCGATCTCCAATCTGCCCTTCATCTCCAAGATTCTTGAAAAAACTGTTGCTAGTCAACTTCACTCTCACCTGTCCAACAACAACATTTATGAAGAGTTTCAATCTGGATTTCGCCCCCACCATAGCACCGAAACAGCTCTAGTAAAAATTACTAACGACCTTCTTCTTGCTGCTGACTCTGGTCTTCTGTCCATCCTCATTCTTCTTGATCTAAGTTCTGCCTTCGACACCATCTGTCATTCTATCCTCCTCAACAGACTAACCTCCATTGGCATCTCAGGTACCCCGTTAGACTGGTTCAACTCCTATCTCTCTGACCGCACTCAATTCATTCAGCTTAAATCCTTCCGTTCCCAGTCTTCCCCTGTCTCCACGGGTGTCCCCCAAGGCTCTGTCCTTGGGCCCCTCCTCTTCATCATTTACCTCCTTCCTCTAGGTCACATCTTCCGCAAATACGGCGTCCATTTCCACTGCTATCAAAGTCAAAGTCAAAGTCAACTTTATTGTCAGATCTGCAATATGTACTGTACAGGACATACACAGGACCGAAATTGCGTTTCTCTCAGTCCCTCGGTGCAACAGTAAACATCTAAACATTGAAACACTGAAACATATAATAAATGACATAAGCATAAAATAGTATGCTGATGACACACAGCTCTACTTGTCATCAAACCTGACTACACCCACCCACCCTCCATCCTCACCGACTGTCTCAAGGCTAACTAAATCACTGGTTTTCTAACAATTTCCTTCAACTAAACAGCAACAAAACAGAAGTCATTCTCGTCGGTACCAAAAACTCTATTTCAAAATCAGAACATCTTCTCGTCCCCCTTAACAACTCTCTGCTATCCCCCTCCCCTCAGGTCAAGAGCCTCGGTGTCATCCTCGACACCACTCTCTCCTTCACTTCACACATCAACAATATTACTCGGTCTGCCTATTTCCACCTCCGTAATATTAACCGTCTCCGTCCTTCTCTCACACCCCGCTCCACAGCCATCCTGGTGCACAGCCTTGTGACTTCCCGTATTGATTACTGCAACTCCCTTCTCTACGGCCTCCCCAACAAATCTCTCCACAAGTTACAGATGGTCCAGAACTCAGCTGCCCGTGTCATCACTCAAACCTCCTACTATGATCACATCACTCCTGTCCTGCAGCAGCTCCACTGGCTCCCGGTTAAATCACGCATCATCTTCAAAATTCTACTCCTCACGTTCAAATCTATCCACAACCTTGCCCCTCCTTATCTATCTGACCTCCTACAAATCTCCATCCCATCACGCTCTCTCAGATCCTCCTCTTCACTACATCTCCATGTACCCTCTGCCCACCTCTCCACCATGGGGAGCAGGGCCTTCACCTGCTCTGCCCCTCACCTCTGGAACGCTCTACCGCCAGACCTTCGAAACACCACCTCCCTTTCTCTGTTCAAGACTGCTCTGAAAACACATCTCTTTAGACTAGCTTATCGTTAATTTGACTAAATGTACAGTATTTTAAATTATTTTGTATTTTATATTCTTTATGTATTTTATATTTCAATTTGTTACTGCTGATGTTTGGTACTGTGTTTGTTTGTTAAGCGTCCTTGGGGGTTCCGAAAGGCGCTTTTAAATAAAATGATGATTATTATTATTATTATATAAGGTGCAGTTTGGATGTATGTTTCGAGTTACGTCGAAACTCGAGTTACGACGGAGCGTAAGAACGGAACTCGTTTGTAAGTCGGGACTACCTTTATTGTTTCTTTCAAAAACGTTGTCTTATTGGTGACATATTTCCGGCCCCTGCGGGCGCAAGAATCTAGTCCATAGACTTTTGTTAAAAATTGCACATGCACAGTTATTCCGATTCATTACAAGAGATAGGAATAACCTTGATGCAGATATCTGTGCCCGGGGGCACAGTCAAACGCGAGCTTCACCGATCAGTACCGATTGCGTGCTTCCAATCCCGGAACAGATTTTTTTGGGGGGTCTGGGACCAGATCATGCTGCAGTGACACTCACAACCAGGTGGTCTGCAGGTACGCTTTAAGCCAGAAGTCACTCGGTCAGTCCGGATTCGGACCTGGTGATGGTTCTGTCTGGAAATCAAGCTGCTGCTCACTGTGACTGTGTGCAATTCTGCTGTTGTTATTACAACTTTGGTGAGCTCTAAAATCAGCAGAATTAGAAAAAATTCAGTCATCTACTTGACGGTGAGTTGTCTTTTTGTTTTAAAATACTGTTGGGTGTGTTAGTAGCTGTTTTAATGGCACAGCAAAAGAGTCAAGTCAAGAGTCAGTTTATTATTGCCATTGTCAATGAACAGGATTCACATGCTAGGAACTTGCTTCGGCATAAAGGTGCAAATAAAATATAAAAGAAAACAGATGTACACACCAACCAATACAATACAATACAATATTCAGAAGAAAATGTGCCAATGCCCAAAATCACAGCACTTACAATGCAAGACTCCAAAGAGCTAACAGCTGATTTGGCTAGCATTTTACCCTGGTCAATATGATCTTCCCAACCATTAATTTTTTTAATACGCTAATAAAGTTACTCGATTAGTACCAGTAAGCTGAATAAAAGGCCATACCTTTTAGAATTAAAGGCCATCTTTGGTTGAATTTATTTTAACTATTTTAAGGTAAATTTGTTACATTTTGACCAACCGCTCCAGTGGCAGTGGTGGTTTTACTGTTTAGTACTGGCTCAGTTTGAATTAAATTATACAGCTACATATTTTTTAACCTGTTGCACAACTGTTATTTCAGATGAATGCTTGATTTCTTTGTTAGCCTTAAAGCTAACTGATTTTGAGTAAACATTTTGAAACTGTGCCTTAACTGAATTATGAAGTCAAATGTTTATGAAATATAGCATTTATTGAAGTTTGTTTTTTAATAATGGTTACAAACTATTTAAGATAAAGCTAAATTAATGTATTTGACTATGTACTTAATTTATGTTTTTGAGCTTTTAGGTCAGATTTTATTGTCACCATTAGCAATGTTCTACAATTCATGGCGAGCTACCACCTGACCACATTATAGGAAACTGACCTCTTTGTTGACTGCTTTTAGACTTTTTGTGTTTATATGTGTGTGCATATCAGAGTCAGAGTTTCTTTATTTGTCATACGCACCCCATGTGGTACATGTGGTGGAACCAAATTGTGTACACATGGTTACATCCAACTAAAGTATAAAATGTAAAAGAAAAACAGTAATAAGATGTAAGATATGAACTAGGAAAAATGATAACTAAAAATAAAGCAGTAGTAGTACAAAAACAATATGGCGACCAGCAGCACGAACATGAGCCTGTGTGAGCAGATGTGTATGAATGAACACAGCAACATGAAACAGATCAGCAGCAACATGAAACAGATCAGCAGCAACATGAAACAGATCAGCAGCAACATGAAACAGATCAGCAGCAACATGAAACAGATCAGCAGCAACATGAAACAGATCAGCAGCAACATGAAACAGATCAGCAGCAACATGAAACAGATCAGCAGCAACATGAAACAGATCAGCAGCAACATGAAACAGATCAGCAGCAACATGAAACAGATCAGCAGCAACATGAAACAGATCAGCAGCAACATGAAACAGATCAGCAGCAACATGAAACAGATCAGCAGCAACATGAAACAGATCAGCAGCAACATGAAACAGATCAGCAGCAACATGAAACAGATCAGCAGCAACATGAAACAGATCAGCAGCAACATGAAACAGATCAGCAGCAACATGAAACAGATCAGCAGCAACATGAAACAGATCAGCAGCAACATGAAACAGATCAGCAGCAACATGAAACAGATCAGCAGCAACATGAAACAGATCAGCAGCAACATGAAACAGATCAGCAGCAACATGAAACAGATCAGCAGCAACATGATGTGATTTTTCACAGTGATTATTCTGGTTAGATATTCATGAGTCTAACAGCCTCAGGGTAGAAGCTGTTCCTCAGTCTAGTGGTTCTACACTTAATGCTCCTTAACCTCCTTCCTGAGGGGAGTGGGGCAAAAAGTGTGTGTGCTGGGTGAGTGGGGTCCTTCATGATGCAGGTGGCTCTCTTCCTGCATCTGGAGGTGTAAATGTCTGTGATGGTGGGGAGACTGACTCCAACAGACTTCTGTGCAGCCTTCACCACTCTCTGTAGAGCTTTTCTTTCTGCAGCTGTGCAGCCTCCATGCCACACGTTGATGCTGGAGCACAGGATGCTCTCCACTGCACACCTGTAGAAGGAGGTGAGGACTGGGCTGCTCAGACCAGCTCGTCTCAGCCGTCTGAGGAAGTAGAGTCTCTGATGACCTTTCTTGATCAGGCTGGTGGTGTTGTTGCTCCAGCTGAGGTTATCATTCAAGTGTACACCCAAGTACTTGTAGCTGGAGACCACTTCCACTGCAGATCCACTTATGTTCAGTGGGGTGTGGGTGTGTGTGTTCCTTCTGAAGTCCACAATCATCTCCTTTGTCTTCTTCACATTGATCTGAAAGTTAATTCTTCCTGCACCAGCTCTCCAGGTGTTCCACCTCCTGTCTGTAGCTGGACTCATCGTTGTTTGTGATGCATCCCACCACTACTGTATCGTCTGCAAACTTTACAACATGACAGCCTGGATGGGTAGCAGCACAATCATATGTGAGCAGAGTGAACAGGAGAGGGCTCAGCACACATCCCTGAGGGAAGCCAGTGCTGAGGGTTATGGAGGAGGAGAAGTTGTGGATCATCACAGACTGTGGTCTATTTGTTAAGAAGTCTAGGACCCACACACACACACGTATACAGTATACACAATATATATATATATATATATATATATATATATATATATATATATATATATATATATATATATATATATATATATATATATATTAGTGCTGGGAAAAGATTAAAAATTTTAATCTGATTAATCACACTCTGGGGACTGTGATTAATCAGATTAATCAGATTAATCACAATGCTTACCGGTAACTTTGTATGCTTGAAATGTAAGTATGACGGTGTTCAATAAAATGTTGAAGAAAACGTTTTATTGTCTCAAACCTGTTTTTCATACTCTGCAAGGTTTAAAGAAGTAATGTTT
>JBBPBX010026518.1:0-27349 GCA_038048925.1 Garcialebias charrua | reverse complement strand
GTGATAATTAGTCAGCGCTAAAATAATTCAGCCTGGAGAAAACAACAAAATCTGAGCAGAGGGCTTAGCTCTGCTGAGAGGAAAGGAGGGATGTAGGGAAGGATGGAGAGAGGGGCCGAGGGGAACATTGTGTGTCAGGCTACCACTGGATTCTTGCCGAATGAGTTGGAGTGTTTAGTTATGAGGGTGTGCAGCCTATTCCATCCCATCTGATCTAAAATCATCTAGAAATAAATCCACAGGGCAGGAAAGATGAAACGTGTCAATGATGTGCTTTAATAAGTGAGCATTAGTTTTTTTTTAATATAAAACTAAGCTCTGATGTCTCCATACATGAATCTCTTGGTGTGAAATGAGCAGATTAGCCAATTCATTTAATTTCAGTGCGTGCCTCTTTACGATTTCTTATTTTCCAAATTATTTTACTTAAATGCTATTGGCAACGAGCTGCTTTTCTTACGTCCAAAACAAAACTCCATCAGTGTGTGTGTTGGGCGTTGTAACGTGCATGAAAAAATGTGTCTGAATCCCTTGTTTGCTTACGTATTCATAAAGCTACGTTCCGTACATGCATTAATATCTTGCCATGCAGCCCGTGCAAACGTGTATTTATTATCCAGGGGGTGGAGACAGCCCACAGGGTTGAGAGCAGTTCACCGTGGTTTCATTACTCCATGCTAATCACAGCCAACAGCACTCATTTCTCATTTACCTGCCGGTGCTTCAGAGCCCAACTCTCATGTTGGAGTGCAAACATGAAATCAAATCGCTCATTTTGTTTTTATTTCTTGATTTTTGGGGGGCTAACATTCCAAATGTTGCCAAGACAAGGTTCCTTCGACGTGATCTACCCAGTGTCTTTTAAATTTAGAGGCAACTGGTTATACTGATGGCATTACAAATGCAACATTTGCAAACACGCCTTATTTTAAATGAAATATATCTGCAGGCAACTGGAATGCTTCTAACTTGGTAAATTAACATTTCAAAGATATTCAAGAATCAGCACTGGTGCCAGAATAAGGTATGAGCAAAATTTCGTGTTTGGTGGTTTTGGACTGAAGTGGGACTAATTCACATTTAAGGTGCACAAGTTCCTCTTTTCCTGTTTGTTTGTGCACTATCAGTCAGCAAATTAAAAGAATAAACAGAACTCCAGTGTCAAATCCTTCATAGGATATGAGTGAGATAACCATCAACTGAATTGTGCACCATAATGGTGTTCTTTTGTCAGTGGGAATACAAACATGGGTTTTTAAAGTCACTCCATAATGGAACTATCAATATCACAATCCTTAATTCAATTCAGAGATACTTTAACCCAAAAATAAATAAAAATGTTGTAACTCATAATTCTGGTTTCATTAAAGCCTTGTTCTAGATCAGGGGTGCCCAAAGTGAGGCCCCCAAGCCATTTCAGTTGACCCGCCAAACTGTCCTCATTACTATATTAACATTTCCTTTGAAGAATCAATGCATTTACACTCACTGATTCCACCCATTGACGTTGCTGTTAGTCAGCCTGACTACCATAATTTAACTACACAGATTACACGTAGAGTAGATAATTTATGTGTTTTAGATAATTTAAATAACTTATATTCTCATATTTTATTTTGACAGGCTTTCTACCATCCTTCGGCAGCTTCCTGCCCCTGAATAACATTTTTCTTTGACAGAACACACTTATAAATCACACAAAGTGTTTAAAATTGTAATTGTGAACTGGTTTCAGTGGTGATTTTTAGCCTCTTTAAATTTAAACTCAGCACCCCTGAGAAAATTTAGAACCCATCATTGGGACTATGTAAGGAAACAGTTCTCAAACCTTAGATTCACCAAAATATTGAATAAATATGGAATAAATAAATTAATAAAATAAATTAATAGGGATTATAAGGACACATAAGAAGGAATATTATAGTGATTTTTTAAATAAAAGTACTGGTGATATGAAGGCAACATGGCGAGTAATGAATAGTGTTCTGAAAAATCATAAAGTGAAAACAGGTAATTCACAATATTTTGTAAAGGACAATGAAGAAATCTATGATGAGAATGAAATTGTAAATGGATTTAATCAATATTTTATGAATGTTGGATCAAGCCTTGCAGCTAAAATACCAAAAACAGATAATAAAGTGATCCATTCAATTACAGGTTGTGCAAACAGTATTTTTTTAAATGGAACTGACAAAGAAGAAATAATGAATGTAGTAAAAAATCTTACTGACAAGAGATCAAAAGACTGGGTGGACATGGATATGATGTTTGTAAAGGACATAATGAGCCATGTTATTGAGCCGTTTACATATATATGTAATTTATCATTTTCAACAGGAATATTTCCAGATAATATGAAAGTAGCTAAGGTAGTTCATCTTTTTAAAAATGGTGATGAATGTGTGTTCAACAATTATAGACCTATATCCTTGTTACCACAGTTTTCAAAAATTCTAGAAAAACTATTTGTGAACAGACTAGATCAATTTATAGATAAACAAAATATTCTAAGCAACAGTCAGTATGGGTTTAGAGCTAAAAACTCTACATCAATGGCTCTCATGGAATTAATGGAACAAATAACTACTGCTGTCGATCAAAAACAATATTGTGTCAGTATTTTTGTTGATTTAAAAAAAGCATTCGATACTATTGATCACACCATTCTCCTTGAAAAACTGAACAAATATGGTATTAGAGGACCAGCATTACAGTGGGTATCTAGCTATTTGAAAGATAGGAAACAGTTTGTACAGATAAATGATGTAAAATCTGACCTCTGTAATATCACATGTGGAGTTCCTCAAGGTTCTGTACTTGGACCAAAGTTGTTTATTTATATGTGAATGACTTGGTAAATGTGTCAGGACTCCTTAAATATGTCCTTTTTGCAGATGATACCCCATTTTTTGTTTGGGTAAAGATATAGAATGGATGATGGAGCTGATAAAGACAAAATTTGTCAAAATACAAACTTGTGTTTAAACTAAATAAAGTATAATTGAATCTAGACATAACTAATTACATGATATTCAGTAATAAAAAAAGAACAGTTGATGTTCCATTTAAAATTGAGGGTGTTGAGATTTGTAGAGTGAGTGAGGTGAAGTTTTTGGGTGTTATTATTGATGACAAACTGACATGGAAACAACACATACATTCTGTAAGAATAAAAATAGCTAAATCCATTGCAGTACTGTACAAAGTCAGAGACTTATTAAATGATAAAGCTCTGTATGTGTTGTATAACACAATCATTGTCCCTCACTTAATTTATTGTATTGATGTTTGGGGGAAAGCATATAATACAATTACAAAGCTTATTTTTGTTTTACAGAAAAGAACTGTAAGAATTATCACTAGAAAACATTACCGTCATCCATCAAGCACAGGAGCCAAGATGGTGTAGTGGCAGGGCTTTTGACTTGGGACCCGAAGGACGCGGGTTCGCGCCCCGGCCCCGGCCACTACACACCTTGGGGTGTCTATGAGTGCACATCTAATTCTCCAGCTCCCCGAGCGCGACTACGCTGCTCGCTGCACCACCTGGTGGTGGTTGGGTTAAATGCAGAAGACCAATTTCGTCTGTCAAGTATGGGAAACATACACAGATGACAAATGTGACAAATTATTATTATTATTATTATTATTATTATTATCAACTGAAGTTATTGAAGTTCCATGATTTGGTAGATTATAATATTTTTTCAGTTATGTACGGTATAGGGTTCAGAATAACACATTACATTTAAATATCCAAATACATTTTGTTAAAAGACAAAGTTGTTATAATCTTAAAGGTCCACTGACATGATTTTTTTTTACTATTCATAAAATTGCTCAAAATATATACATTTTATCATTTAAATATGTTCGTTTTTGCAAACAAAATGATAAATCACTTTAATTTTGCTTTAAAAGTGATTTTGAACTTCAAGCCATGTTTAATCATGGGAAATCCGATTACAAGCGAACGTGAGGCAGAGGGCTCTGGTCTCTTTAATAGCGGACATTTTAAAACCCGACGAATTTATCAATCTATGTGAAGATTTGAGCTATTTGTCTTCATTTTGGGAAGCAGAAAATAGTTTGGGTGATGGAACAAGAAACAACAGGATCTAATTTAGGTCTGATGCTGTATCAGACTTACCTTCATGTGGAGCTGCTCACACCCACGCACTGTGACAAGCCCAGAGCTCTGCCTCATACTACGTCACAGATGGTGCATTCGCGTGTAATCGGATTTCCCATGATTAAACATGACTTAAAGTTCAAAATCAATTTTAAAGCAAAAGTAAAGTGATTTATCATTTTGTTTGCAAAAACGAACATATTTAAATGATAAAAGATTTATATTTTGAGCAATTTTATGAAAATTAAAAAATCATGTCAGTGGGGCTTTAAGGGGACAGAGATTTTTCTAAAACCAAAATTCAGAACTGGTTTGAAGGGATGATCCACCTCAATCCAGGGAATTGGATTATGGAATGGTTTGGAGAATTAAGTTAAAAATGCCAAGTCAATGTTTACATTTAAGAAAATGATCAAAACTGAATTGTTAAAAATATATATATGAAGTGGCATTCGACCGCGTCCCTCGGGGGGTTCTGTGGGGGGTACTCCGGGAGTATGGGGTACCAGGCCCTTTGATAAGGGCTGTTAGGTCCCTGTACGACCGGTGTCAGAGCTTGGTCCGCATTGCCGGCAGTAAGTCAGGCTCGTTTCCAGTGAGAGTTGGACTCCGCCAAGGTTGCCCTTTGTCACCGATTCTGTTCATAACTTTTATGGACAGAATTTCTAGGCGCAGCCAAGGTGTTGAGAGGATCCGTTTTGGTGACCTTAGAATCGCTTCTCTGTTTTTTGCAGATGATGTGGTCCTACTGGCTTCATCAGTTCGTGATTTACAACTTTCACTGGAGCGGTTTGCAGCCGAGTGTGATGCGGCCGGGATGAGGATCAGTTCCTCCAAATCCGAGGCCATGGTCTTGAGCCGGAAAAGGGTAGCATGCCCTCTCCGGGTCGGGGAGGAGGTCCTGCCCCAAGTGGAGGAGTTTAAGTATCTCGGGATCTTGTTCACGAATGAGGGAAAACTGGAGCGTGAGATCGATAGGCGGATAGGTGCAGCGTCCGCAGTGAAGCGGGCGCTGTACCGGTCTGTCGTGGTGAAGAGAGAGCTGAGTCAAAAGGCAAAGCTCTCAATTTACCGATCGATCTACGTTCCCACCCTCATCTATGGTCATGAGCTTTGGGTTGTGACCGAAAGAACAAGATCTCGGATACAAGCGGCTGAAATGAGTTTTCTCCGCAGGGTGTCTGGACTCTCCCTTAGAGATAGGGTGAGAAGCTCAGTCATCCGGGAGGGACTCGGAGTAGAGCCGCTGCTTCTCCACATCGAGAGGAGCCAGTTGAGGTGGCTCGGGCATCTGGTTAGGATGCCTCCTGGACGCCTCCCTGGTGAGGTGTTCCGGGCATGTCCCACCGGGAGGAGACCCAGAGGAAGACCCAGGACACGCTGGAGGGACTATGTTTCTCGGCTGGCCTGGGAACGCCTTGGGATTCCCCCAGAGGAGCTGCTCCAAGTGGCTGCAGGAGCCAGGGAAATCTGGGCCTCCCTACTTAGGCTGCTACCCCCGCGACCCGACCCCGGATAAGCGGACGAAAATGGATGGATGGATGGATGGATGGATGGATGGATGGATGGCGTAATGTGTATTGTATTAGAGTTAAAAAATTAGAACGATTTATTCATTTTGTTCTGTTACTGGAAGATTATTATTTGATTGAACTAATTGTTTGAAAAAAGGGGCAGATGTAATAAGATTTTTTCTTCTTTCTGCTACCTTTCATGTTATATTTTGTATTCTTATCGTTTTTTGGGATTGTTTTGTATTTTTTTTTAATGAATAAATCTGATTTAAAAATAAAAAAGTGACAACAGTCCCAAACGGGCCAATAAAATCTATGATTTGTATTTTAATTTTTTTTGCATGAGGCCTGCCACCTGTCAATCCAGTAGGCATGTCAGCAACTGACCAATCAGCAATTTCAATTTGTCCTGAAGGGAACACCTCTTACCTGCAGAGCTGCAACGGTGTTGCATGAACACTTTGCAGATTTCAATAATAACCGTGTTGACATATTTTGTTTCATGTTAATCTACTGTAATAAACTATTGTAAAATACACCAGAATGCAGTCAATGACATCTACTTTAATCAAAATTCTCTGGGGGAAGACTCCCAGACCCCACCACCACAGTATTTTCTGTAATGTTCTTTATACAGAATGGAAGGTTAAATAGCTGTATAATAAATAAATAGACTTGAATTAAAGAAGTATTTGCATTTCATGTATTAAATTGTTGCATTTGGCTATATAAAACAATATACAGTAAATAAATATGTCCAAAAAGTATGTTTTAACATCTTGCAGTCAAATATTTTTTGAGCTTATTCAGTATTTGTGTTTTCCGATCACACCAATCCTTTTGCCAAACCTCAGTCATTTTTCTGTGTTTTGCAGCTGGGACAACTTACATCTTCGGCCGAGGCGGAGCCCTCATCACGTACACCTGGCCGCCCAATGACCGGCCGAGCACGCGGGCAGACCGGCTGGCAGTGGGCTTCAGCACGCAGCTGAAGGAAGCCGTTCTGGTCAGAGTGGAGAGTGCCAAGGGACTGGGAGATTACCTGGAGCTGCACATAGTAAGACTGTTTTTCTCCTGGGAATAATGAGCGGAGATAAAGGGGGTGAAAATGGGAAGAATAAATTCCCATATGTTTTGTGTGAGGCACAGGTAACATCTGGTGAAATACATCTGTAAATACATTGTGTCCAAAATATTGTCCAAAAATTGTTGCTTTTATGAGTATTTATTTCTAGCTGCACTAAGAAAATGAATGAATTACATTTAGTTGCTTGCTTTGTGGTATGCTGGTGAAGATGCTCAGTCATCCAGGACATGGTGAATCCAAACAAGATTAAACATAAAAACAACTGGACTTAATTTGTAACTGAATAAGTTGCGCTTCTCATCCGAGGAGCTTTCTCAGTTCAGAGAAACAAGGAGTGTGGGATTCAAGTTATGAAGCTGATGTGTTCTGTAAGCTTATGCAGATTGACACGTGCAGATTGATCTCTCACTCCTCACGAGAGAGGATCGTTAGGGTCTTTGTTAGTCCCGCCCACAGAGGGGCCACTCTGGTTACATGGCTGAAATTCCTGATAGGTGTGAAAATGGCTGGGTATCAGTCATAAAGCTGCATTGTAGGTTTTTGAAAGCTGAAATCTGAGACCTCCTCCACCGTTTAAAGAGGAACTTACCCCACTGTGAAACGATAGCTCCGCCCCAAGACAAGATTTAAAAAATGCAAAGTGGATGTGCCAAGAGACACCGCCTAAAGGGGCGCAGGTAGGATTTTTGAACTGGGGGGGACCAAGTTTTCAGCAAATGATTTCCATCCAAGTAATTTTTAGTAATTTGATTAGTTACTTTCATAATAGCGTTTGAGTGAATAATTTGTAATAAAATGGCATTATAGAATTATTTGAAATTAAGGAAGAACAATGAACATTGTTAAACATCTTCCAAGTCAACACTAACCATACATTGTTAAACTGTAATTTGTAAGGAATATGACTGATCCACCAAAACTTCCCTCTAATACATTTTATTGCAACATTTCAACATTGTGTGAACTCAGAAGTGTAAAGAACATATTTACATAAATATCTGAATACTGTCAATTAAACTCACATTTAAAATGAACAGTAACATCCTTTCTACTTTTTATTTACTTCCTAGAAGCAGACTCAATGAAGGACCCAAAAACATCTCTCCTCTTTGCATTACCCTGAACATATTGCTGAGCAATGTCCTTTCTGTCTGTCTGTCAAGCCTCTGTTGGTGAATATGGCACACAGCAATGCCATTAAGAGAGACGGAGATGGATTAAGTATTAGTTTTTTTACTGCCACCTGAGCTCAGTCAGTTAGCTTTAAAAAGTCAAGAAAATATCCTGATGGATGGATGATTAAAAACAGCACAATAATAGATTTATTAATGTCATCACTGAATTTAAGTTAATAGCTAACCTAAGGTAGCTAGCTGATGGATCACCTGGTCTAGCTAGCTAACTGCACGAACTTTCGGTAGGAAAAAACATCATTGGGGAAAATTTTAACTTATTTTCTGGTTCTGTGAAGATTGAAGAATAAAGTTTACCAAAAGCTGGACATCAGAGGAGTCTCTTCCAACTGAAGCCTGGCTGCACTTGTTTCAACTCGTTGTTTATTATGCTGCTGCAGAAGGAGGCAGCTCAACGCAGCGCGACGCTTGCAGCCTGTGTGTGTGTGTGTTTTTGCTACGTAGTTGGGACAAATTGCCCGGTGCAGGTGCACACAGCCCAGTGTTGAGAATCCATTGTTCCTTATGGGGACAAAAAGCCCTGTCTGTCCCCGTTTGGAAAACTACTGTTGGTGGGTCAGGTTGTAGAAATGACTGGTAAATGAATGGAAGTCAATGCGAAGTCCCCATTAGAATAGGAACAAACCCATGTGTGTGTGTGTGTGTTTTTGCTACGTAGTTGGGACAAATTGCCCGGTGCAGGTGCACACAGCCCAGTGTTGAGAATCCATTGTTCCTTATGGGGACAAAAAGCCCTGTCTGTCCCCGTTTGGAAAACTACTGTTGGTGGGTCAGGTTGTAGAAATGACTGGTAAATGAATGGAAGTCAATGCGAAGTCCCCATTAGAATAGGAACAAACCCATGTGTGTGTGTGCGCGCTGCACATCGCTCTGCGCTGTGTGTCACAGAGAAAAAGGAAGGGAGGGGGGAGTGAGCTGTCCGCTGCAGCTCCTCTGTTGGAGAATCAGCGAACTAACAGAAGTTCATCATCAGTTTTGATCGGAGATGTTTCTCGTCCTATCAGGGAAAGAGGAAGGGACTGATTAACTGATTAGGGTCACTAAATCTGAGGGGGACATGTCCCCCCCATCCCCCTTACTAACTACGCCCATGGAGGGGGAGGTGGTGGGTGGTTAGAGCGAGGAGGTGTGGCCAGGACGAGAGACCGTGACATGCAGCTAGCATTAGCATAATTTATGCAACATGGAGAGAGATCACAGCGACACAGCTAGTTACGTCAGTGAGGTGGAGGACTTTGAGGTGGAGGACTTTTCACCCCCTCCCTCACCAGAAGCTGAGAGAGACTTGGAGCACAGCAACACTCATCCATCTCCCGATCTCTGCAGGGGAGTGGCTCTGCTTGAACCTTTTGTACTCACGCAGCAGAGGATGTGACGACAGAGTGTACAAGACACGTCAGAGTGAACAGTCGTTGACCAATAAGTAAATTAGGCTGCAGTACCACAGTTCAACCCATAGGGTTAGTGTAAACACGTTTTTAGATTGCCGATTTGAACAAATATGCACAAAAACATGAAAATTAACACATACATAGTGCTATACAACATTTTACACACATTCTAGGGAGTTTATCAGATTTTAAAAAGTTAATTTTGGGGTAAGTTCCTCTTTAAAGATGGTTTCTCTCTTTTTACATAAACAGCTTCCTTCACCCCCTCCCCCTCTCAAACCATCTGTCCTGTCTTGCTATGTGGTACTTTTAAGAGTAGTTAAAGATAATTGAGTTTGAACTCTAGAAAATGATTAATTGCATGCAAAGACGTTTTGTTTCTAGTCATCATAATTTCTGTGTTTATAGCTTTCATGTGTTGTCATGTGTTTCATGGGTGTCAAGGTCATTTAAAGCTACCTCTAATGATGACTTAAAATGGCAATTAGGGGACAGCAGGTATTTAAAAATGCATTTAGTACTCTATTTGTGTTGTTGACCCTGTGCTTCCTCTGCCCACTTTTTCACGCAACCATTTAAATGGTGGGGTTTCCGTTAATTACCATCCAGGACTGTAGCTCTCGCTGTGCCACTGGACTCACACAACTAAAGAGCATGCGGGGTCAACATCTTGTTTTACTCTACTTGCTGGTAGAAGTGATGCAGTAGAGATAAGCTTTGAGAAGACACTATCTCTGGCATCGCCGTGTATCTGCTTGTTGCTGTCTGAACTAGCAGCTGTTTGTTTGTGTGCTCACACCACTTCAACTTTGCCGTGACCCCAATTTGTTTGGTTCTTACCCGTGCCTGGAAGCGACAGGAAAAAAAAAACGTTGACCTCAGGTCACTTTTCATCCAGTGCTTCGTAAACCGAGAGTGACAGGGTGAGGGATGATGGGAAATGGAGAGACGCAGGTGAAAGAGTGGATGAGCACAGCTGCTGAGTATCCTAGGTAGGTCAAGGCTCATTTAAACGCTCTTAACATCAGTGATAAATACTGATCGCGACTGTAATGATAAACGATTATAGTTGGAACTTTAATGGAGGAAACAAATGATGCTGGAGGTGGAGAGGTGGTGTATCAGAGGTCAACTGCTGCAACTCTAAACTGAAATGGGTCATGGTAATCTCTTCATTGTTTTGAACGGTTCATCACTTTGAGTGCCAACGTCTCTGTAACATGATGACATTGGATTGACAATGGTAATGTTTAGAGTTGTGTGTGTGTTAGCACTTTCTCCTGTTTTGATGGCTAACTGATATTGCAGCTTATTAAAGGGGACCACATGTAAGTATTTAAAAATTTTATGTTATGTCTGTGTGCTATCTTGACAATATTAATTCATTTTAATACACAAAATAATTCTTAGATAATTAATTATACCCTTTTTAATTCTGCCAGTTTTAACTTTCGTTTTGAACGACCGGTTTCTGATAGAAGTTCTGAAGTCCACGCCCTTCAACGATCTGTTTACGCCCTCTGCACAGCCAGTATCTGTAATGTGTTGTTGTTTTAAAATTAGCTCGTTTTTTATTACTCATTTGACTTACTGTTAGTGTTAGCTTAAGATAACTTACCGAAACCCGTCTGAGCGCGCCGCAGTTTGCTGCTCCTTTTAGCATGAGACCACCCGAATCCGATGCTAATGTTAGCTTGTTCCTCTTCCGGTTTTCGCCAGCTCCGCTCGTTGCACGCGGAGACTTTGAGAGTTATCGCTGTTCCAGTCAAGACACACAAAGTTCACCAAGTGTCTCCCGTAAATTAATCGGTAAAGAGAAGGTCCTCGCTGTTGCGAGGCTTCTGCCAGGCTGCTGCGAGGCTGCACAGTTGAAGCTCCGCTCCATCGCGCCAGAAGAGGGGCTCGTTGACGCCGGTCCCTACGTCGGGGGTCTGCTCGTTTAATTTTTGCCGGCTGCGCGTTTGGAGCGATCGCAAATACACTAAAAATTGAACTAAAACATAAAAATAACAATTATACTTTATTTATAAAGCCATTTAAAAAACCACAGCTGCAACAAAGTGCTGTACACATGAAATTAATAACATATAAACAAAAGATGAGATGAAATCATGAAAAACAACAGTCATGTGTTTAATACAGAAGTGGGTTGAGCCTAACCAGGGGTTGCTAGGTGAGGGGCTGGACTCAGGTTGGGGTGGGTTGTCCTCGCGCCTGTGACGTCACAAGCGCGATTGACTTCCAGTTTATTTCAAAAACGAGCCGTTTTTATCACAGTAAAATAAATCTACTTAGAGTAAATAAACCACTGGGTGCATTTTTTTGGCCTTTGGACTGTTTTTTTATGAAGTAAATACCCAAAGTTGAGTAAAAAAACATTAAAAAGTGAATTTTGAATGTGTGGTCCCCTTTAATAATTTTCAGCGGTGGACAGTAACGAAGTACATTTACTTCAGTACTGTTCTTAAGTACATTTTCTGAGTATCTTTACTTTACTTGAGTATTTGGGAACTTATGACTTTCACTCCACTACATTTCAAAGAGAAATACAGTATTGTACTTTCGACTCCACTACATTTCTAGGAAGCTTCTTGTTACTTGTTCCTTTTGTCTTATCTTTGACCCACTGTTGCTGTTTTTCTTTCCTTAAATGCAGTTGTCCAGTTGTTGATTCAGGTCTTATCCTAGATGCATCTGTGCAGAACAGTCATTGTTTTGTAGCTTCTATGTTAAGTATGGCAGTACTTTCAGTTATCAGTGTTCCCTCTCCTGTTGTTGCTGTCAATATATGCACTTTTACACACAAACAATGTGGAGTATAAATACGGAAACTGAGGAAAATACTAAATGTGCATCTTCTGTTAGGATTTCCATGACTTTCCTTAAACATGTAAAATGCAGGGAAGATATTTGTAGTTTGCAGGTTTCACTAAGGCACGTGGTGTTAGAGTGGTTCTACACATCAATACATCATCAGGTGGTTTAAGAGAGTTACAAGGTTCTGTAAAATTACTCAAAACAATGAAGCAATGTACTGATATTAGAAAATATAATTTGTGCTTTTAAATACTTAAGTATTCAAAAGTACATGCATTTAAAAATACTCAAGTATTTTCAAACGTAAGTACTTCAATTATTCAACTTGAGGAAACTTTTGACTGAGCAACTTTTACTTGTAGTTGAGTAAGATTTGACCATGAGTGTCAATACTTTTACTTAAGTACTAGAATTGAGTACTTTGTCCACCTCTGATAATTTTAAACAAACATATGTTCATATGCAAGGGTGGAAACAAAACCATTTCTAGCTTAAACTGTTGTAGAGGAGGGTAAAATTGAAAACAGCAGAAATCAACAGTCTGTTTGGTGTTTACGTTCAAGCTAGCACTAGCACTGCAGCTCAGCTAAGCTACAGGAAATTAGAAAGGTGTCATCTGTAAGTTGATAGGTGTTTTTGTCATGGTAACTTTTAAAGCTATAAGAACATTTTTTTACCAGTGTTTATCAATATGGGCAATGAAAAGCCAAAAAGCAACATTATTATAGAACCATTAGATTTTTACCATTGTAATGGAGGTGCTACACACTGGTGTTTGTTCTGTAGAATGTTGTTGCTAATGGAAGTATCTCACTGGGCTGCAGTTGAATCAATCAAATATGATCTGAGATTTGTTTTAGATAGCTAAAACAACTACCGATATGACTATTTACACAAGAAACAGTTGAACTTCTTTAAACCTCAGGTGCCAAGACTTTGAGCCTCTGCTATTCAAGTGAGGAAATTGAAAACACCCTCAAATGTTGAAAGGCATTATAGTGGCAACCATCAGTCACAGCCCAGTAAGATACTACCTTAAAGCTGCCTCCCACCACAATCACAACCAACCACCACCCACTTCCCAAAAAAGTGGTATTCCCAGTGGTGGGCAACGCTAATCAAACAATAGTTCCACAATTTCTAAAATGCTTATTAATTTTTTTAGGTCCACAATTTCAAAAGCACAAATGTCTTATGAAAATTAGGGGAAGCTAATCTAATCCGCTATTTATATTCGACAATTGGTAGCCGGCAGCGTTATGCAATATTTGCACTACACTGCCAACTGAAAAGTAACTAAAATGATCCTAAAAGGATGAAATTACAAAAATCAAAGGATTTATTTAATACTTTACGTACATATATTCTATTCGGCCATGAAATTAACAAAAAAGAGAATGATCTTTTAATCCCTAAGACCACTTTTAAAATCTCAAATACACGGGTGTGTCGCCACCGCATTTATACATAAAAGTAACCCAAATATGGTAAATGGTAAATGGAGCTTATTTATATAGCGCTTTCCAGCCCCCTGTGAGGAGCCCCAAAGCGCTTTACAATACCAGCCATCCACCCATTCATTCAGACATTCAAAATACATAAAACTAACGACTCACCGTCGAGTGGTCGACACAAAACACACAATAAAATCCTCCGGCCGCGTTAATTTGGCTTGAAACAGCGGGGTTCTCTGCGGATTTATCCAAGAAACCCAGCACAACCAGCTAGCCACAGAATTAGCCCCCGAGTTCACCTCTGACCCGGAAGATGTCAAGACGGTGAGGGAGGGGAAAAAGGCAAAACAAGCAGCTACGGAGCCAGCATAAGAGCCTCTAAAATAAGTTTATTCGTTTTTACTGATAGATAATTAGTTATTAGCGGTACTGCATTTTAAATAAAAATAGCACAAATCCGCTTATGAATTATAAAAGTTAGTCACTCCGCTGTTACGCTGACAAAAACGTTAGGTCCGCTGTAAGCGGATTAGCGGATTAGCACATTAGCGGTCCCTGGCGTTCATGTGCCCACCTTTGGGTATTCCATATACATTGGTATACTTCTCTTTGTATCCACTTCCAGTACATTTATGTACACATATAAATACTGTACTTTGATTAGTGTGCACCAAAGATAAAGTCAGTTGACATGTTTACAGCAACGAACCAGGTAATCCACAGAAATGTTGTGGACAACAAACTGATGACAAATAACATTTCAGTTAAGAGGGACCCCACTAGTTTTGCACTCCATCCATCCATCCATCCATCCATCTTCTTCCGCTTATCCGGGGTCGGGTCGCGGGGGTAGCAGCCTAAGTAGGGAGGCCCAGACTTCCCTCTCCCCAGCCACTTGGAGCAGCTCCTCCGGGGGAATCCCAAGGCGTTCCCAGGCCAGCCGAGAAACATAGTCCCTCCAGCGCGTCCTGGGTCTTCCTCTGGGTCTCCTCCCGGTGGGACGTGCCCGGAACACCTCACCAGGGAGGCGTCCAGGAGGCATCCTAACCAGATGCCCGAGCCACCTCAACTGGCTCCTCTCGATGTGGAGAAGCAGCGGCTCTACTCCGAGTCCCTCCCGGATGACTGAGCTTCTCACCCTATCTCTAAGGGAGAGTCCAGCCACCCTGCGGAGAAAACTCATTTCAGCCGCTTGTATCCGAGATCTTGTTCTTTCGGTCATAACCCAAAGCTCATGACCATAGATGAGGGTGGGAACGTAGATCGATCGGTAAATTGAGAGCTTTGCCTTTTGACTCAGCTCTCTCTTCACCACGACAGACCGGTACAGCGCCCGCTTCACTGCGGACGCTGCACCTATCCGCCTATCGATCTCACGCTCCAGTTTTCCCTCATTCGTGAACAAGATCCCGAGATACTTAAACTCCTCCACTTGGGGCAGGACCTCCTCCCCGACCCGGAGAGGGCATGCTACCCTTTTCCGGCTCAAGACCATGGCCTCGGATTTGGAGGAACTGATCCTCATCCCGGCCGCATCACACTCGGCTGCAAACCGCTCCAGTGAAAGTTGTAAATCACGAACTGATGAAGCCAGTAGGACCACATCATCTGCAAAAAACAGAGAAGCGATTCTAAGGTCACCAAAACGGATCCTCTCAACACCTTGGCTGCGCCTAGAAATTCTGTCCATAAAAGTTATGAACAGAATCGGTGACAAAGGGCAACCTTGGCGGAGTCCAACTCTCACCGGAAACGAGCCTGACTTACTGCCGGCAATGCGGACCAAGCTCTGACACCGGTCGTACAGGGACCTAACAGCCCTTATCAAAGGGCCTGGTACCCCATACTCCCGGAGTACCCCCCACAGAACCCCCCGAGGGACGCGGTCGAATGCCTTCTCCAAGTCCACAAAGCACATGTAAACTGGTTGGGCAAACTCCCACGCACCCTCCAGGACCCTGCTGAGGGTGTAGAGCTGGTCCAGTGTTCCACGACCAGGACGAAAACCACACTGCTCCTCCTGAATCCGAGGTTCGACTATCCGACGGACCCTCCTCTCCAGAACCCCTGAATAGACCTTACCAGGGAGGCTTAAGAGTGTGATCCCCCTATAGTTGGAACACACCCTACGGTCCCCCTTTTTGAATAGGGGAACCACCACCCCAGTCTGCCAATCCAAGGGAACTGCCCCCGATGTCCACGCGATATTGCAGAGTCGCGTAAGCCAACACAACCCTACAACATCCAGAGCCCTAAGGAACTCCGGGCGAATCTCATCCACCCCCGGAGCCTTGCCACCGCGGAGCTTTTTAACCACCTCGGCGACCTCAGCACCAGAGATCGGAGAACCCGACCCAAAGTCCCCAGGCTCTGCTTCCTCAGTGGAAGACGTGCCAGTAGGATTGAGGAGGTCTTCGAAGTATTCCGCCCACCGACTCACAACATCCCGAGTTGAGGTCAGTAGCACGCCACCTCCACCATAAATGGTGTTGGTCTCGTACCTCTTTCCCCCCCTGAGACGCCGGATGGTGGACCAGAATCGCCTCGAAGCCGTACGGAAGTCATTCTCCATGGCCTCTCCGAACTCCTCCCACGCCCGAGTTTTTGCCTCAGCAACCACCCGAGCCGCATGCCGCTTGGACTGCCGGTACCTATCAGCTGCTTCCGGGGTCCCACAAGCCAAAAAGGCCCAATAGGACTCCTTCTTCAGCCTGACAGCATCCCTCACTGCCGGTGTCCACCACCGGGTTCGAGGGTTGCCACCACGACAGGCACCAACAACCTTGCGGCCACAGCTCCGATAAGCTGCCTCGACAATAGAGGCGCGGAACACGGCCCACTCGGACTCCATGTCCCCCGCCTCCCTTGGAACGTGTTCAAAGCTCTCCCGGAGGTGGGAGTTAAAGCTCCGTCTTACGGGAGACTCTGCCAGACGTTCCCAGCAGACCCTCACAATACGTTTGGGTCTGCCAGGTCTGACCGGCATCCTCCCCCACCATCGGAGCCAACTCACCACCAGGTAGTGGTCAGTTGACAGCTCCGCCCCTCTCCTCACCCGAGTGTCCAAGACATGCGGCCGCAGATCAGATGAGACGACAACAAAGTCGATCATCGAACTGCGACCTAGGGTGTCCTGGTGCCAAGAGCACATATGGACACCCTTATGCTTAAACATGGTGTTCGTTATGGACAATCCATGACGAGCACAGAAGTCCAACAACAGAACACCACTCTGGTTCAGATCAGGGGGGCCGTTCCTCCCAACCACACCCCTCCAGGTCTCACTGTCATTGCCCACGTGAGCGTTGAAGTCCCCCAGTAGAACAAGGGAGTCCCCAGGAGGCGCACTCTCCAATACCCCCTCCAAGGACTCCAAAAAGGGTGGGTAGTCTGAGCTGCCGTTTGGTGCATAGGCACAAACAACAGTCAGAGCCCGTCCCCCCACACGTAGGCGAAGGGAGGCTACCCTCTCGTTCACCGGGGTGAACCCCAACGTACAGGCACCAAGATGGGGGGCAACCAGTATGCCCACTCCTGCTCGGCGCCTCTCACCAGGGGCAACTCCAGAGTGGAAGAGTGTCCAACCCCTCTCAAGGAAACTGGTTCCAGAGCCAGAGCCATGCGTTGAGGTGAGTCCGACTATTTCTAGTCGGAACCTCTCAACCTCACACACTAGCTCAGGCTCCTTCCCCACCAGAGAGGTGACATTCCATGTCCCAATGGCCAGCTTCTGTAGCCGAGGATCAGACCGCCAGGGTCCCCGCCCTCGGCCACCACCCATCTCACATTGCACCCGACCCCTTTGGCCCCTCCCACAGGTGGTGAGCCCATGGGAATAGTTTTGCACTCATAAAATGTAAACATATTATAAGACCCATTCATCCATTATCTTTACCCGCTCCTTCCTTTTCATGTCATGGGGGTCAGTGGTGTCCTTCAGTCACTGTGCGAGATGCGGGAGACACCATGGACAGGTTGCTAGTCCATCACAAGGACATATAGAGCCAAACTAGACAACCATTCACTCTCTCACTCACATCTAGGGACAATTTAGAGTTACCAATCAGTCTAACATACATGTTTTTGGTCTGTGGGAGGAAACTGGAGTACTGGGAGAAAACCCACACATGCACAGAGAGAACATGCAAACTCCACCCAGAATGGCCCTCTGGCCAGGATTCAATCTAGCGACCTTCTCGCTGAGAGGCGGCAGTTCTACCAACTGTGCCACCACACCGTGCATATTACTAAGACGTTTCATTTAAAACATTGCATTGATTATTTATCTCTACACATGAATAAAGTAGTCTAAAATTGAAACTACACCTGCATTCAGCTAATGTTTGCCTTTTTCCAGGTTTATTTCAACACGTCTTCAACTTGGATTTGTGTTTTTGCTGTTTTAGTTGAACTGTTTGTACATTATTCCAACCTCAAGGAATGACTTCTTGCTGTTTATCTCAACCTGTCGCTCATGATCTCTCATCAGTCATTCTTTTTCTCGCTCTTCTCTCAAGTGCATATTCTCTATCTAACTTCAGTGTTTTTCATTTACTCCCTCATTCCCTCATGTCTGGCTCATTCATTCTCTCTTTCTTTCTTTCTGCACACACACATCAGTGCCTCCGACACGCAAGCCCAGCTCCTCTGCTCCCATTGCAATTACATTTCATTTGCTGCCGTTCCTCCCGAGTCGCTCCCCTAAATGACTCCGTTCAGCCCGTGGTGGGTGTTTTGGTCCTGTTAATTATGCCTGTCTCTCTTTGAAGGGAGAAGTACAGGCAATTTAGACCTGAAAACCTTTGAGCCATAGCCTCATATCATCCCACCTGATGAGGGCCTCACGGACCCAATCAAATTACCAAATGGCTCTGTGTTTGGTGATGGTGGCCTTGAGGTCTAATATGTGGAACTTTGTAAGATTTGGCTTGTGTTTCAAAAATACTTTTCACTTTTCATTAAAGGACTATAGGATTCAAGGATTCTATCAAATGCCATTTTTTTCTAAATATAATGCGTCTGTTTGAAGATGAATATTTACAATCTTTTGAAAGAAGCTTGTGTTCAAATCCATGTTTTAGTGCTTCTATTGTTTTTGGAACCTCAGGGCGTTCATTGCCAATAAAAACCATGACTGGCCCATCCAAGCTGACGGTTATCAACCAATATCTAAGGCTCTCTCACCTTAGCTCTGATCACAGGTGCCATCACAAGAATGATACAACTCCAGAGGACGGTGTCTCTGGCTGTCTAACAGAAAAACGAGCACTGGTGAGAACGTCTGATAATAACATGCCACCAGGATGTGATGGAACATTATTCCTTATCTTGCTCAAGCCACCCGTCTCTTTATATACACTTCCCTCTTTTACCAGACCTCCTGCTCTTTCTTGCCACTCCCTCCATTGATTTCTGTCCTTTTATACTAGAAGGGTTAGACATCACTCATTCCACCTTCATGACATGCTGTCATCAGACCCCGAGGTGGGAGACTCAGTTGTGTAATAAGAGGTTGAAGATGAAAATGCTGACTGTGCCTGCTTCAAAGGGACATTGGATGTGCATAGAAGACCATGACTGTTGCACTTTGATAATTATTTAGTGGTGGCGTCTAACTTTACTGCTGATACGTGGTCTCAGTGGCATCTTGAATTCTAGATGTAAATAGAAGCCATATTAAAGCAGCATGACTGAGCAGAACTAACACGTTATAGTTTCAGTGCAGAATTGCTTCAATATCCATCCATCCATCCATCCATCCATCCATCCATCCATTATCTTTACCTGCTTCTTCCTTTTTGGGTCATGGGGGTCACTGATGCCCATATCCAGCAGCAGTGCTGGGCAGCGCTAATCCAAAAATTAGTTCAGCTATTTCTAAAGCACTAATTAATTTATTTAGGTCCGCAATTTCAAAAGCACTAATGTCTTATGAAAATTAGGGGAAGCTAAATTCTAAACCGCTAATTCTAAAATAAAACACCATCAGACAAGAAGCAAGTTTTAAGTTGTTTGTATTGTATAGACTTAGGAAGGTATTTATAATAATATTGTTTGTAATAATAATCATTTTCTTTGAGTATAACCAATAGACAAAATACACACAACAAAACAGACCCTGATTACACCCAAGAGTTCTTTTTTTCTATTTTAAATCAGTTCTTGAATCCCGGATGATTAAAGGTCCATCAATCAATAATCTGGTACTGTAGTTTGTAGTTCATGATCCAGGGTAATATGTCCAGAAAAAAACAAATAGTTTGGTGCAATTTAAGTCCTACCGCACAGCTGCGGGGATCTGGTAGCTTGCCATCCTGGGTGGGAACAGGGGGTGAAAAAAACCCTGACCTAAACAAGGTCATAAACAAAACAAAAATTAGCATTACTTTATACACAGGACTAAACTGTTATCAAAATTTCTATAGGCAGTCAACAGATTTAATGAAAAGTAACTAAAATGATCCTAAAAGGATGAAATTACAAAAATCAAAGGATTTATTTAATACTTTACGTATATATATTCTATTCGGCCACGAAATTAACAAAAAGAGAATGATCTTTTAATCATTAAGACCACTTTTAAATCTCAAATACATGGGTGTGTCGCCACCGCATTTCTATTTCATAAAAGGAACCCAAATACATAAAACGAACGACTCACCGTCGAGTGTTTGACACAAAACACCGAATACAATCCTCCGGCCGCGTTAATTTAGCTTGATACAGCGGGGTTCTCCCATAATTTATGAAGAGACCGAGCACAACCAGCTAGCCACAGAGCGTTAGCACCCGAGTTCACCTCTGACCCGGAAGATGTCAAGATGGAATAGTCCATTTTTAGTAGGGGGATACAGAAATCAACCGGTTTTTGTATTGCGTTTTTAATGATCGTTTTCATCGTAACTATAATTATTTTTATGTTAAATGTACATTAAGAAGCAGGAGCAATGTTAGTGATGTAGGTGACTGGCCGGGGCGGGGCGGGGCCGGGGCCCCTGCTGATTGGGATCCCCAGGCAACGGCATCATTTGCCTACATGGTAGATCCGCGTCTGTTCTCCCCTCTGCTCCCTCCCCCTCCTCTCTGCTCCATCACCAAGGGGGAAAAAGGTAAAACAAGCAGCTACGAGAGCCAGCGTAAGAGCCTGTAAATAAGTTTTTTCGTTTTTACTGATAGATAATTAGTTATTAGCGGTACTGCATTTAAAATAAAAAATAGCACAAATCCGCTTATGAATTATAAAAGTTAGTCAAACCACAAAAACGCTGACAAATAGTTTAGGTCCGCTGTAAGCGGATTAGCGCTTTAGCGCTCTCTAGCGGTCTGTGCCCACCTTTGTCCAGCAGTCATTGTGCGAGAGATGGAGGGCACCCAGGACAGGTCTCCAGTCCATCACAGGGACACATAGAGACAAATGAGACAAACAACCATTCACTCTCTCACTCTCACCTAGGGACAGTGTGGAGTTACCAATCAGTCTAACATGCATGCTTTTGGTCTGTGAGAAGAAACCAGAGTGCCCGGAGAAAGCCTATGCATGCACAGAGAGAACATGCTAACTCTAATGTCTCAGGCCGGGATTTGAACCAACGACCTCCTTGTTGAGAGGCAACAGCGCTACCAACTGCGCCTCCATGCCCATGTCTTTAAATGTTATATGTAGGTTGTAAAAGTATGCATGAGCCAAGGTGTATGCATCTCGGCGATGAGGTCACAGTCCAGTGGGTTCAGTACAACAGCAAAAAAAGAGTTTTCCTTTTGAATGTATTTTAAATTAACAAAAACAAATACAGAGAAAAGCTCCAACCTCCTTTACTAGCATCCAGTCTGAACTGTAAGAAGTGTCCAGAGGTCATGTGTGAAACAAAAAGTTGAACAAACTTCCAAAATGAAAAGTACCAGTACTTTACGTCTCTTGTACAAATAATTTAAAGGATTCATGACCTAATTGACCTTCCATACAGAACCTTCTGCTTGAACTCTTGTTGAAGATTTTTGCGAACACAGAACTTTTTCCAAACATCCGATTCGTAAGAGCCTGGTCTTCAAGCTCCTGCGTGCTATCAAAAGATGGCTGATAGCAAAAAGCAATTGAAAAACACTCCCCTTTAAATGAAAGTGGTGCCTGTGCCAATCTTTGTTACGTGAACTGGACCTTAATGACTGTACCTTTATGATTTATTACAAATACATGTTACATTACAATTCTGATTCTCATGCATTCAGGTTTGTGCAAAAGAAATATGGGTGTATAACAATTTTTGACCAAAATGTTTTACCTCTAATAATTATTCAACTTTTTTTTTCAGATCTTATTAATCAGAGAATGTAATTGTTACATTCTCTGATAGGTGATAGGCGGATAGGTGCAGCGTCCGCAGTGAAGCGGGCGCTGTACCGGTCTGTCGTGGTGAAGAGAGAGCTGAGTCTAAAGGCAAAGCTCTCAATTTACCGATCGATCTACGTTCCCACCCTCACCCTCATCTATGGTCATGAGCTTTGGGTTTCCAAATCCTGTCCTGTTAAATTCACCATCTTAATTGGAGAAATTAAAGAAACGAGTGTACAGATTCCTGACCATCTTGAAGACAACGCACTTCTCAGAGTTCTACCACCACAAAACCAGTAAACATCTGCACGTGCTACAGATAATCTCGTCATGTTTGTCCAAGCTGAAACATCCACATTCAACTTACACCAACTTGAATCAATATCACCTACAGATATACCTCCCTGAATTTTCCTAACCAGACAAGTGTAAGAGTTTCTCACTGGAGTGAAAACAGGTGGGATTGCATCTCTTGGGGCCATGGGAAAATATTTCTCCAAACCTTTGCAACTATCAGAGGGATTTTCCTTCATATGTAGTTCCAACATGCAGTGAAAACATGAATCATTTGAAAGAGGTGATGTCATCATTAATAACGCTGGCCTGGCCTTCGCACAAACAACGCAATCCTTATACTTCACTTGTTCTGCTGCATTTTCAACATACTCTATCCAGTAATTTTGCTGTGTGAAACCTGTCTCCAAAGCCAACTTTTCTTCATATGTCACATCTGTCATATAAGACACCTCTTGATCTGATTCAATCTGACTTTCCTCCCTCTGAACCACATTTATCCTGAACGGACTCGTTGGATCTTTGCCAGAAACATGAACTCCCAGTATATAAGTGTCACTATCCTGCCTCTGAGGATTCTTTAAAGTCAAAATCAAAGAATTACATGTATTTTGTGCTAGACACCTGGTGCTTTTAGTATGATCTTGTATGATTGACAAGCGTTCCTGTAACGGATACTTCCCTCTTCTCGCTTTTTCTGGTCTGTAACCCCAATCAGCAGGCCCTGAATTACACAACACATTATTCCAGTCCCCGCAATTCATGTCATGCCCATAAGTCACACAAATATACTTCACTGCCCAAATAAATGACTCCTGCCTCGCACCACAGTACATCACAGAGCAAAGGTCAAATTTAACAGATGCAGTCACCCCAACTGTGAAGTTAAACTGTAGGAAATTAACTATCATGGATCTCTTTGATCTGCTAATGTCAGAGTCTGGGTGTACCTGAATCTGAACATCTGCAACCTCTGTTCCATCTTCCCCTCTGCTGAGCAAGAAGTTAGGGTCCTCATCACAAGATCTGTTGACATTGTCGTGAACAACTTCAGGGGAGCCTGTCTTAGCTTTCGATGCAACCCACAGAGTGAGTCCTGTAATCAAAATAATTCCAAAAGTGGTTACCACACTTAACCTCACCGCTAGGAAATTCATTCTTCCTGTAACAATTATGTACAACAAACAACGTCCCCTTTTTATGTAATGTTATTTTAAGTCTGTTCTGATTTTCTCCTCAAGTTGTATCGGGGTCTTGGAACTGGTGGAGATGCAGTGTCACTCTGTACAGATGGTTCACACAGTTCCTTAGATGCACCCAGTTCTCCAGACACGCTCAGCTCTTCGGATGTGCTCAGCTCTTCAGATGTGCTCAGCTCAGCCAAGTCCTTTCGTACCTGCTGTAGAGTGCGTAGAGAAGGGTCAGAGCTTTTAACACAGTGTGTCTTATGAATCCAGTTACTGAGCTTTTCTTCAGTTAACCAAATTTTAACACAGTGAGAAGTGACAGCAGCCACCTTATATGGGCCTTCCCATTTAGGCTGAGACCAGTTAAAACGGGCTACCTTTCTTAGAATCCAGTCACCTGTATCCACGTGGGCACAGTGTTGTTCTCCCTCTGCAGTCTGGATCAATTGAATCTGTTGAGAAATACTCATTACAGTATTATTAAGCCTCTTCAAGTACTCTGATATGTCATAATGTTGTAATTGTAACATAGTACTTTCTGACGGCAACGGATGGGTGAAAGGACATGGCATCTTCCTTCCTGTAAGTATCTCATGAGGGCTTACATTCAGGGTAGTGTTTGGAGTTGACCTTAAGTTGAACAGCACTATAGGTAGGGCATCAGGCCATTTCAATTTTGTGTCTGCACAAACCTTTGCCAACCCCTCTTTAAGAGTACGGTTAGCACGTTCAACCAAACCCTGTGATGAAGGATGAAAAACAGCCCCAAACTTATGTCGAATGCCAAACAATTTCTCAACTTCCCTTAACTCCCTGTTTGCAAAATGGGTTCCATTATCTGATCTGATCACTGAAGGAACTCCAAATCTGGGGATCAACTCCTTTGTCAACCACTTTATCACTTCTTTTGCTTTTTCAGTTTTAGTTGGAAAAGCTCTACCCACCTACTAAATTGATCCACGCAAACGAGTAAATATCTCTTTCCAGCCACTCTATTCTCAACACCCATGTCAGTAAAATCTATCACAATCTCTTTCCACGGTGCCTGAGGCATTGGAAATCCACCAAGTACAGTTTTAAGTGCCACTTTTGGATTATGGTGGGAACATATTTCACATGTCTGTACAAAATATTTTGCAATACAGCTAGCATATGGGTTCCACCAATTCTGTGAGATCAAGTCAATCAGTTTTGATGTACCACAGTGCCCCCTGCTGTGTGCTTCTTGACATAACAGGTTGAACAACCCAGTTGGAGCTACAATTTTACCCTCATGATTCCTCCAGATTTGTCCACTATCCTTTTTAGCTCCACGGTCTAACCATGCCTGCTTCTCGTGCGGAGCGGCTGCATTTTGTAACTCTCTGATATATTCTAGAGTAAATTCCTTTTGAAAATAGTCTTCAGAACTCTTTTTCTCATGTCCCTGGACCATCTGTGTCCTTAAAATATAGCCTGCAATTCTTTTAGCAGCTTGATCTGCTTCATGATTCCCTTGAGCAATGAAATTGCTACTCTTCTGATGGGCCTTGCATTTAATTACTGCCACTTGTCTAGGCCGCTGCAATGCATAATACAATTCTAGTAATTCCGCTCATTCTCAATCAGTTCATCTGGACAGTTTCTTTTTAGCAGAAACGTTTCACCCTCACTCGTGAGGGTGAAACGTTTCTGCTAAAAAGAAACTGTCCAGATGAACTGATTGAGAATGAGCGGATTTGATACCTGGACTATTGAGAATTAACTTTCTTGTTAATTCCAGTAATTGTTTAAAATGTCTGACTGGTTCTCCAGATGAGGTGACAAATCCCTTTCTTCTCCAGTGACAGAGATCAACATAGACTGCCTGAAAAACATACGCTGAGTCTGTGTAAATATTAACCTTTTTTCCTTCTGCAACGTTACAAGCTTCTGTTATAGCTTTTAGCTCTGCGAGCTGCGCAGAAGCTGGCTGGTTCATCACTTCTGCCTTGAGTTCAACAAAACCTGCATCTCTTCTTTCCACCACAGCGAACGCAGTGATCAATGCGCCCGTTTCATTTCTATGACTATGTCCATCACAGAACAGTATCATGTCTGGCTGGTCCAAAGGATCTTTAGAAAGGTTTTCATGTAATTTCATTTCCTGTGCGGTGTCACTAATGCAGTTATGATCTTGTGTGGTGTCCATCTGCGCAGCCATATTTGTTCCCTGGCTTGTAAAATGTATATGTGAATTATGTAATAATCTTCTGAGGTTTTCTGTTCTTTGATTTGAAAATGTGAATGTTTGTGAGTCCAAAAATGATTTTACGTCATGAATTGTGTGAACAAAAACCTCATTCCCCATAGTTATGTGTGATGTCTTTAAAATAGACTTTCCAATGGCAGCTACATGCCTCACACAGGTAGGGTGGCCAACTTCAATTTGATCTAATTTTGAACTATAATACATCAAAACGTGCCTGTCAGAGCCAGCTTTCCCTCTTTGAAACAAGACGGCATTCACAAATCCGTCTTTTTCATCCACATCCAAGTGAAATGGCAAGGAGTAATCTGGACACTGCAGAGAGCACGCATCAAACAAAGCTTGTTTAATCTCCACAAATGCCCTGTCAGCTTCCTCCGTCCACTGCAGTGGGGACACAAAATTTTTATATCCCACAGCCGAAATGAGGTTCCGCAGAGGAGCCACCTTACGGCTGAAATCAGGAATGAAGTTCTTACTGTAATTGATCAGCCCCAAAAATTTTAACATCATCCTAACATTTGCTGGTTTAGAATGATTTAAAATGGAGCTTTTCTGAGATGGCGTCAGTTGCAGGCCAGAGCCAGAGATGAGCCTACCCAAAAACTGAACTTTTGAACGACCCACCTGTAATTTGTGTTTTGACACTTTAAAACCACACTGGGCTAGATGTCGAAGCACAGCTTCAGATGCGTGCATAATAGCTTCTGAAGTCGGAGCTGCTATCAGAATATCATCGACGTATTGGATTAAAACCACTCCTGGTGGCAAAGGCAAATCAGTAAGGACCTGCTTTAATACATGATTGAACAAAGAGGGCGAATCCACGAACCCCTGAGGTAATCTATTATACGTGAATTGTTTCCCCTTAAAGGTAAATGCAAACAGATCCCTTGATCCAGCGTCCAGAGGCACACAAAAGAACGCGTTCGCCAGGTCAATACAAGTAAAAAACTTGTGTTCAGGCTGAATAGCATTCATCATAACATAAGGATTTGGAGTACCATAATTAGATGGAACAACAACCTTATTTATAGGCCTCAAATCATGAACTAAACGGTAATGAGATTTATCAGCTTTTGGTACCGGGTGTAGAGGTGTGTTCCAGCTCGAAACAGTAGGCTGCAACACACCAGCTTCCAGCAAACCCTTAATAGTTTGCTCTATACCGTCAATCTGCTCCTGTCGGAGTCGATATTGATGTTTATAGATTGGAATCGTGCCTGGCTTCAGGACGATCGAGACAGGTTTGACAGTCAGCAGGCCCACATCTGTAGAACTCCTGGCCCAAAGTGTATCAGGCAAACTGGCTAACAGTTTGTCCGTATCAACATGGTCTGTGTTTTCTCCGCCATGTGATCTAGGCAGAGAATGTTTCTCAGGTAACAATAATGTGAATGATCTGTGTGTGATCCTATAAGTATCAGTTTCTGGAGAATAGTGTAAGTTTGGATTTTTTGTTGGCACCCATTCCCGTACAGCCAGACAGCGTCTCATTACAGGACTTAAATTCTTCGCATCAGCACCAGATACAACCATCAATGACACATGCGGAGTCGATACATCGCCAAGCATATACAGTTGCAGTAACGGTGCAGGCAACTTCACACCTGCCACCACTCCCTCCGGGGCCACATAGATGTCCATGATCTCAGCCACTGGAAATTCACCAGTCTCTTGACAATGTTCCAGCAGTCCTGTCCAGAGCACATCGTAGTCCC